>JANHFP010000905.1:491838-503397 GCA_032468135.1 Calamaria suluensis | reverse complement strand
AATAAATAAATAAATAAATAAATAAATAAATAAATAAATAAATAAATAAATAAATAAATAAATAAATAAATAAGTACCTTCAGCTGTAGCTGTAGCTCGGGCCCAAGTTTGTGGGGCCTTTTGAGGTGACGTGGGTGATTAACCCCATAACCGTGCATCTCCGGTTGCCCAGGTGGTTGGGTAAGGTGCACCCAGTGTTTCATGTGGGCTTGTTAAACCTCCCAAGGGGCAGGGAGGAAGTGGTGAGGAAATGAAAGGGGCCAGTACAGGGGGACTTCTACGAGGTGGAGGACTTGCTGCATTCCCACTGGCTTAGGGGCCAGTTGTGGTATCTGGTGAAATGGAAAGGGTATTCGGTGGATGAAGCATCTTGGGTATGGGTGGGTGATATGAAGGCTGATCAGTTGCAATGGCGTTTCACAGGAATAACCCTGCGAAACCCAAATTGGGAGATGGTTGACACATGTATACTGTTCTCTTTTATTTCAGGATAACTCATGGTGATTGTGGGTAAAGGGGGGGGGTCGTCTGTCGGGGCCCTCCCCTGACAGCTATGGCACACAACGAGGAGGGTTGCACTAGGTGAGGGGTCATGGTGGCGTCGGGTGAGCACAAAATATTTGCAAAGAAAACTAAGGACAGATGATGGTTATGGAGAATTGTGATTATGGTTACCTGAGCCGAGTGGCAGTTGGAGATGACATGCAGACGATGATGGGGAGAGCTGCCTTTGGATTGGACGCTGGGAGGGGTGGGGAGGCTGAGGCCTATCCCAACTCTGGAGGGTTATTTAAGGAGGCGTGGAAGCTAGAGCGGTAGCTCTGGCTTCACCAATATTCTATCATGTTGGTTCCTGCTCCTGGTGTGTGATGTCTGAAAAAATCCATCCATTCGTGGAAAGATCTAGTGTCGGCGTGGTTTGTCTCAATGCTTGGAAGGGAGCCAACAGGAGCATTCACAACTTCTGGAGGCATGTTGTTCTACTGGTTCATTGTTCTAACTGTAAGGAAATTTCTCCTTAGTTCTAAGTTACTTCTCTCCTTGATTAGTTTCCACCTATTGCTTCTGGTCCTGCCCTCTGGTGCTTTAGAGAATAGCTTGACTCCCTCACAAAAGTGGCAGCCCCTGAGATATTGGAAAACTGCTATCATGTCTCCCCTAGTCCTTCTTTTCATTCAACTAGACATACCCAGTTCCTGCAACCATTCTTCATATGTTTTAGACTCCAGCCCCCTAATCATTTTTGTTGCTCTTTTCTGCACTCTCTCCAGAGTTTCCACATCTTTTCTATATCATGGCAACCAAAACTGAATGCAATATATCAAAACACAATATTTTGTTCTGGTCTAAGACTGTAATAATAAATTGATTAATTGATTGATTGTACAATTGAAACCAGATATCTTTCTTTTGGATTTAACAAACAAACAAGTGGAAACATCTTATGGAACTTTGCTTTTATATGAAAAGAGCAACAAAACACTTAAATGGACAAAGCTGGAAGGATTTAGAGTTACCTATAATGGAAGAATGGATGGTGGAGCAGATGGATTTTTTTTTGTACCATAATGCAGAAAACTTGGAAGACCAATGTGATTCATATTTGTACTTGGTGTTGTATATATTTTTATTAATTCAGGATCAGTATTAGAAATTAATTCTAATACAGAAGTAATATGATCCAACTACAATGAGTGTTAATATTATACCTTATTCTAAAATAATAGCCAGTTTGTTCATCTCTTTTTATTTTACCAATTAAAAGGTATTTTATTCTGCTTTATTCTGAAAATTCTGAAAATATCTTAATGCTGTATCAGTCATTTGTCTAAGATGAGCTGTTTTAAGAATTTGGAAAGACACCACAATATGTTTCTAGAACTCAATAAAAATTGTATGAATTTTTAAAAAAATTATGCTATCTAAATTGAAAATAAATTTTAAGAAATCTTAAAAGAAAAAGATAATTTGATGAAGTTACTACCGAAAAAAATTGCTAGAGTTTGAATTAAAGAAAATATCAAATATATACAACAAAACAATCTTTATATAATGAGCCGGAAAATATGTTATACTGAGAACTCAGATGATATATATCGCTACTGAATTAATGCAAATTGCTTAGAAGAATACTTTATACTTTATAAACTAATATTATTAGATAATCCATTATATAATAAAGTAATTTTTATTGCATATATTATATGCAACAGTCATGTAAGAGCATGGATAAACCTGGTATATATCTGCAGACATTAAATGTGAATAGCTATTTTCTCTCTCAAACCACACAGCAAGCAATGCAGCAGTACTTGAACATGAAAATAATACCTTTAATGGAATACTTATGAGGTATTAGTTTTCTGTGTCTGAGAATTTTCACATCATCAAAGAAGTCTATAATTACCCACAGGCATGCCACAAACCTCATAATCATTATGTGTTTGACTCAGTCCAAGGCATCCAGACATTTCTTAATGTACAGAACATACATTATGGAATCACTAAGATACCCATTCTGGTTTTCTTTCAGGAATAAATACTTTCATACTACAGAAAGTGCTCAGTTCATTCCTTCTCCTGTCTGTCTGTCTGTCTGTCTGTCTCTCTGTCTCTCTGTCTCTGTGCTTAAAGCAGAGGTCTCCAACCTTGGCAACTTTAAGACTTGTGGACTTCAACTCCCAGAATTCCCTCAACCAGCTTTGCCAAGGTTGGAGACCTCTGGCTTAAAGTATGTCTGCTGAATGCAATTTTTGCTGAGTGCATCTCGCTATGCATTCTTTACCTTCTCCACATTTCCTTATACCAGATCTTTTGCCTAGCTATTATTACAAATACCTCAAGATGATAAACATACCAAATATTCCTTCCTCCTCCTATTTTCTCCACCGCCACCACCCTGCAAGATTGGTTAGGCTGAGAGAGAGGGTGACTGGCCCAAAGTCACCCTGCTGGCTTTCATGGTTAAGGCAGGGAGGGAAATAAATGTGACACATTTCCTGCAGCTCATGAAAGCACTTATTTATTGAAGTTATTTATTAAACCAATTTATATAGTCACCCCTCTCACAAACAAGTGACTCTGGGAAGCATACAGCAAAGCCGCTCCTCTCTATCCCTGGATTTCTTAGGCAAAAAAAAAAAAGGGGGGGAATAAGTAAAATAACTGCTTTCTCTTTGACCTCTTCCCCATGACATCTCTGCTTGCTCAGTCATTTTGCTTACTCAGTTAGTTGCGTGATTAGCCTCTTTCAGACAATTTGGTTATTTCAAAGCCAGAAGGCCTTCACCTTGCTCCCTTATGCTTTCATACGAGAAGTATCATAAGAGAAGTATTTTTATATAATGTCTCTCTATCCAAAAGCTTACGAGCCAGCAGATTATTACTTGGCAAGTCACTGAGCCAAAGCCTGTAAACCAAACAGTCTGGAAGGATTCCCCATGCATACCGCCAAAAACCAAGAAGCAAGTGATGCAAGCCCACCCCTTTGTTGTGACTGATGTTAAACATTTCCTTTTCTGGAAGATGTATGAGACTGGGGAAACAACGAAAGAGGAAACCTATGAGAATATGTTCCATATATATATATATCACGTTGACTTAGGAAGGCTTTTCTTAGTGGTGTACCCCTGCCAATGCCATTTTACAGACTTCCATTCCACAGATATTAATCAACTAATTTCAACTTCAGTTTGTTTCGACTTGAAGAAAAAATTTAACAAGGGATGTGGGTGAAGTATTCAGCTGCCTTGGGTTGATCTCAAAGAATTAAACTGGATTGGACCTAGTTAGGAGAATACCAGCAAATCCTATTGTTGAAGGTAGGGCTAGGAAATAAAAGCAGAACAAAACAAAAATCCCAAAGGAAATTAAATGTTTTTACAAAGAGAATTTATGCGGATATGTCCATGAAGTTGTCTGAAAATGAACTCACTCAAAGTAGCTCAAAGCTTTATAACTGGTATATTATGGTCATATTTCCCCTTTACTCTCTACCACTTTATTGTATTTACTTGGTGCCGTTTGTTCATAAAGAGTCTTCCTGCTCTATCAGATCTGAAGGCCTTTTAATCTAGTCAGGAACAACTGGGTATGGTTGGACACAGGAGCCATGTATAGCTATTACTTGCCTTAAAAAAAGCAAGGGAATTCTAATTATAAGCTACTGGGAAATAGAAGGCCATTTAGCTGACACTTGAGGTTGCACAGCCCTTTTTAAAGCTTCATAGGTGGAGTTATAATTCTGCAATAGGGATGTTGCCGCACAGATTAAGTAATTGAAAGATTTGTCCCTTGCCCATCCGAGAGCATTTTGAGTACATATAGCAGTGATGGCTAATCTTTTTGCCATCGCGTGCCAAAAGTGGGGGGTGCCAGGGGAGGGTTGCACATATGTGTGCCCAGACCCATAATTCAATTCACCCCACCTCCCTAGAAAGACTCTGGAGTCTGGGGAGATTGAAAAACGGGCTTTCCCCATGCCCCCAGGCCCTCCAGAGGCTGGAAACAGCCTCTTTCCCAACTTCTGGTGGGCCCAGAAGGCCCAAAAATCAGCTGGCCAGCAGCTGCATGTGCATCAGAGCTGAACAAGGGCAATGCTCAAGTGCCCACTGATATGGCTCCACATGCCACCTGTGGCACCCGTGCCATGGGTTCGCCATCATAGACATATAGGCTTGGTCAACTCTTTCAAGATTCTGCTCCTCAAAATTAGTGGATTACCCAGTTTTGTTCCAATAATTAGTTAACCCTGTTGCTGCACAGGAAATAAGGTACTGTCTTGTCTTCAATGATATAAAGTGAGATGCCAGAGATGAGTGAATAATTGTCTCATGTTTGACCATACAAGCAATGGAACTGCGAGGGTTGTTTTTTCAAGGATTGGACACACCACAGAACATGGCAAAAGTATACACAATTCTTTATTGCAACACAACAGCCTATTGCTTTGTACCTTTCTAGGACTCTCAGGGTGATATTGCCAGATAAATATGTCTTTCATATTCTGTCCTTTATACTCAGTTCAAGTAAAAGTCTCCAGGTAGCATTACAACTTTTGCCTTTTTCCAAAAGTTCTTTCTATTTGGGTTGAGGTGCAGTCTCAGTGTGGTTGATCCTTTTCTACTTGTTGCAAAACTCCAAGGCAGGACTCTCACCAAGACATTCAGCTTTCCATAGTTTGTGGCCCTGAGAACTGAATGAAAGTCTTCTTGCCTGTTTGTAATAATTGCCAATCTCCAGATGTTACTGCTTCCCTGTCTTGAGACCATTTGCTCATCACCTTGCCTGCAACACCCCCCCCTCCTCACTCTGTCTTGTTGTTGTTAGTTGCAAAGTCATGTCCGACCCATCATGTCCCCATGGAGAACATTCCTCCAGGCCTTCCTGTCCTCCACCATCCTCTGGAGTCCACCTAAGCTCACATCTATTGTTTCAGTGACTCCATCCAGCCAACTCGTTCTCTGTCATCCCTTCTTTTGCCCTCAATTGTTCTCAGCATTAGGCTTTTCTCCAGTGAGTCTTTCTTCTCAATAGGTTGCCAAAGTATTTGAGTTTCATCTTCAGAATCTGGCCTTCCAAAGAGCAGTCAGGGTTGATCTCCTCTTGGACTGACCAGTTGGATCACCTTGTAGTCCAAGGGATTCTCATGAATCTTCTCCAGCACCAAAGTTCAAAGGCCTCACTCTGCCTTAGCATTTGCTTTTTGTAAGCTAAAGGTCCCAGGATGGGACGAGACCATTTTTGGACATTCACTTGTCCTTGAAATCACTAGGTGTGATTCAATCATCACAGACAGTTTTAATACCGGCTTGGATGCTTGGGAGCAAAATGTATGTATGAAGACATGTGAGAAGTTGGGTGGGAAAAGCTTCTGCCTTATTTCAGCTGCTTTTTTAAACTGCAGAAAGTAACCCCCACTTTCCTCCCTTAGAGAAGGATGAAATAATGGCTGGACCATAAAAAAAATGCTGCTAGCCGAAGACACCTCATAGGTCACAGAACACACATTTTTTATATTAAAACTATACCAGTAAGAAAAGTATACTATACGTATGGGGAGGCAACACCTTAACAACTTGAATGCTATACCTAGAACAGCATTTTTGTAAGAACCTATAAAAATAAATCATGGATGAAAAATGGTGATAATCCTAACGTGGCCCCGGCCATTCCTTTCTCAACAATAAAATCTCATATCCCAAGATTTAAAAATACCCAAGATAACTCTTCTTAATTTCATATGAATAGCAATAAAGACAGGAATCTAGTAAGATAAGGTTCTGGTTGATTTTCTTTTTTTTTTCCTTTTTTTCCCCCCCCTACTCCTGCTTCTCCCAAATGACCAAGAAACAATAATAACAAGGTTTTTTTCAAGAAATGCAAAAGCAGAAAAGGAGCCCTAGTTAAGTAATATATTTCAGGCCTGCAAACGGTGCGCGGTGTAAGTTACTTTTGCCACTGCTGACTGTTTATTATGTTTGTCTGGTTGCCTGGGAAACTCGCTCACACCGTTTCATTCATTTTATAATGTTCCTGTAAATGTTAGGTAGGGCTGGGATTTATTATGCACTGTCAACACCTCAAATGGAACGCGCCACTGAGCTCCACTTACTTGGCAAGCTGCCGTTGCTTGGTCCTCTTTTTATTCTCAATAATTTTGAAGGTTCTTTTTTTTTTTTTTTTTTTAAATAGCTTTAGGCATCCAGACTTCTACTCTGCATGCAACGCAGGGTACACTTCTGCTTGCATGCATACAGATCTCCAACAATGAGTATTGGTGGTGAGATTCTCAGGGGAGCCATTTGTCAGGCGAGAACTGAGGCCGAAGTGGTCAAGTGAGCAAGCCCAGGGAATGGAATCTGTGACTGACCTGGGATTTGTAAGAGGTAACGTTTTAGGGGAAAGAAGTAGGAACATGTTTACTGAGGGTGTTCTTCATCCTAGCACAGTATGACCCCATCGCCATCCACTCAACAACCTCTGTTGATTCAGAAGAAGATGATAAATTGGTATGACCAGTATACTTTGTTTTTATTTTCCTTCTTCATTCCCGTATAAAATTGGCTTTATGTGGTTGGTATCAGGTACAACGGGCTTCTTTGGAAAGATGGGACAAGTGACCTGGGATAAACATAGAAATGGCATTAAAAAGGCTTCAGAATCTTCCCCTACTGCTTAGGTGAGCTGACATCCATCCATTCTTGAACAGGTTAAAAAAAAAACTATGGACAGGGGGAGGGGAAAAACCCACAGCCCCCCTGCAGATGATGGGGGGGGGGACATCACCCAGAAGACTGAGATCGAAAGATAAAAAATGATTTTAAGATTTGGTGCTTGATAAGAGGTGAAAGTGAAACTTTGGAGATGGAACCTATCTTAAACTCTTGTTAGATATTATAACCGTTGGAGCAGAAGCTAGTCTGCTGAGACTCAAAGGAACATTTAATATGTAAAACTCATAATTGATGTGTAGAAATATTGTATAGGTAATACCAGAAGTTATCATCTCAAACTAGAAGCTGTTGTATTAAAATGGAATATTTCTGCTTACCTTTCCCCATTACATAGAAAAAAAACCAATAAAAATATTTTATATTTTTATAATATTTTATATATTTATATAGATACTGCAGTCACTTGACTTCTTCCAAAGTAAACGGTGATAGTGTGCTTAAGTAAGTCAGCCACTGAACAATGTGGAACTAAAAGGAGAGAGACTGCTTCCTGGATTGTGGTCCATAACATTCTATGGATTGGATGGTACTGTTAAAAATAACTTATGCTTATTATGTAAAATTAAGATTAAGGCAATGTCATGGAGTCGAAAAGAAACTATCAGGGCATATTTGTAGCATAGTTAAAACTTACACCATATAGGAAAAGAAACAGGATCTTTGTCATAGTAAATTCACAAGGACACCTTCACCATATTAAGCACCTTTAGGCTCTTAGCAGTTAAGAATTCCTAGGAACATCCTAAACATCTTTATAGTAGATTTATCTTTAAATTATCAAGAAGTATTATTCGGTATTTCATTTGATGCTTGCTTGTTTCATGTTGTTTCTGATATGGAACATACCAATTCCATCCTTTATTTGGAAAGGTTGTTTTTTTTAAAAAAAAATTATTCTCATCAAAAACTAGTTTTGTTTGTAGATCTCTTCTTACCCCAATTCATAGGAATCAGTGCAATGTAGAGAGCAGTAATAGTTCCTTATATAGTTGAAGAAACAGACAAAATCCTTTATTTGCTCTTATAATCCTATACAATACCTGTTTTAGACATTAGTCTGGGTAATTGTAAACATACATATATATATACATATAACTCTCAAATATGTACTGATAGCTAAAAAATCATCTCTTTCGTCTCGCCAGCCTGGGGTTTTTAATAATTTTAATATTTTATTTTTAAGAACTTTTAAACAACTATATTAAGAAATAGATTTAATCCTTTTTTAAATTTAAATTATTATTGTTGTTTTAAATGTATGTAATATGATTGTTCACCGCCCCGAGTCCGTAAGGAGAGGGGTGGTATATAAATCACATTAATAAATAAATAAATAAATAAATAAATAAAATAGAATGAAATAATTTATAGCCCATCAGTCTTTATCAGAATTGTAGGGCAACCGTAAAGATTAAACTGAGTCAGCAAAATCACAACCATTTCCTTTTAATTGCTTCTACACTTGCCCTCTCTGTCTAATTTGAACTCCTGTCTAGGAGCTTCCCAATCCAAATTTATTTTGTCTTGCTTAATCAGATCCACCAGAAGCTGAGCCCAGTTTGTGCAGACTGCTTTCTAAAGCAAGGTTCTGGCGCTGGGTGAGGGAATGGAAAGAAAACACAGATTGACTTGTAGGAGAGGAGGAGGACTCAGCCAAGCACTTGTTGGCCAAGATCTGATTAAAACTGCAAGAAGCAAGGTTCTGTGCTGAAAGGTGAGATTCCACAATATATTATATAAATGCAAAGCTTTATGGCCCTCAAAATGCATTTCAGGAGAGACCTCAGATGACTTTGTAGAGTCTTGGTATACGATACGCGCAAAGCATTAAAAAAAGCAAACTTCTTGGCTTGCACTCGTTTTTTTAAAAGTTAAATTTGGTTTTTCTTTCTTTTCGTTGGAGTTGTCAAGATAAGATTTAGTGTAAAAATAATGAATCCTTCTTCATGTCTGCAGGATAAAAATAAGGAGGCAAGATAAATCAAGGAATGGGACTCAAAAAACAAATTTGTTAATGCACATTTAATTTGAGCGGTGTTCTGTTATTTTTGGTCCATAAGTTGTATTTATTAATATAATTGGAAAGTGAAGGAAAAGAAACAAAAGAAAGTGTATTCATCTTGCTTATGACTAAAGAGTACATTTTAGCTAAAGCAGCACAAATTCTGACATGGATATTTTATCTCACTTGTTTGTACCTAAAGTCCTACTAGTGGCCTATCCCACGCGGGCTGTTGAACTGTGCCACATTAGCCTCATCCTTACTGCTATTCAGGAAATTTATATGACTGCCCATCTAAACTCTGGAAAAAGTTCAAAAATTAAAGCACAAATCTCAGTGTATGAACTACAATGCCCAAGAATATAAAGACAACTCCATTCATAGATAACAAGAGCAACAGCACCTAACTTTCTGACCCAAGACCTTGGGAAACAGCCAGACTTCCAGAGCATTGCCTAACAGAGTTGGAGACATCAGGATCTCCAGGAAGATGCTGTACCAGAGGACAGGGACTAAAATATCTAGAACTAGGGCCTTAACATCAGTGGTGGGTTTCAAATTTTTTTACTACTGGTTCTGTGGGTGTGGCTTGGTGGGCGTGGCATGGCTGTAAAATCACAATTCCCTCCCCAGTCCAGGGAAAGGTTACTGCAAAATCCTCATTCCCACCCCACCCTGGAACCAGCCAGAGGTGGTATTTGCTGGTTCTCCGAACTATTCAAAATTTATCCTACACCCAATCCCAAAACCACCAGACATCACTGACAAGTGCAATAAATCAATCAGTATTATAACAAGAGCTGAATCGTAATTGAACAATTCAAATAATAATCTCCTCCTTCCGGATCCCTCACAAACTGTAAACTAATCACATTTTCCAATAATGTTATCACAAAAAGTGGGTTGGATACTGGATGAAAATGATTCAGATTTGTTGAGACTATCAATAGTCTTTTTAAGAAGAGGACACTGCCTTCAAAGGTGGATGTGGCCCACCCCTTCAACTGAAAAGCATTCACCACTACAGAGATCCATCTTAATCAACCAGAAGGATCTGGGATCCAAAACATAAGTGACTGAGCACATAGGAACTACTTGCTAACTTTTTTCACTTCTCAATTTTCAAGAAACCCAGCACTGATAGCATATAAATTGATTCAAAAAGCCAGATGTTTCACTTCTTCATCTTCTATATGCACATCAATCAATCAATCAATTAATCAAGTCTTTATTATGGGTATAGCTCAGCATATATGTATACATCAGTCTATGAAGATTTGGAATCCGTTGGCATCATTTGGATTCCACCTGATCACTTAGGCCATGATATCGACCAACAGTTGAGTCCATTCCAGAAAAATACAAAATTGCCCAGACATTGCATCTGTGTATGTGTGTGTACAGTATCTACAATTTAAATCAATAGAAACAGTATGTTTGTTCCTAAAGTTAAATAACTAAATTTAAATGTCAATATTTGCAAGAACAGGTCCAGACTAATATTACTGGTTCTCTGAGGAACTGCAAAATTCTACTACCCATGATCAATTTGCTGAAGGGAAAAAGAAAAGAAATAGGCTACAGGTCTAAAAAGATTTATAGGTCTATTTAAAAATATTTATCATTTTAAATGCAGCTGTGTTGTCACTTACTGCAGATAGACTGGTAAACTACTTAGAAAGAGAAAGACACATTACACAAAACAATATATCCAGAATGTTTAAAGAGCTTTTGCCATGCATGGTCTAACTTTGAAATATATTTTACTCAATCCCCATTTATTTTCTTTCTAACTTTTCTCTCTGCTTCCTTTCCCATCATTTTTATTCACCAAGGTACTTGTATAAATAGAGGTATTCCCTGTACTAAATGATGACTTCTTCATGCTATAATGATGTTGAAATAAGCTAGTGCCCTCCAGATATGTTGGACTTCAGTTCCTTTAATCTCCATGACTCCATGGTCAAAGCCTTGGTATATTAGGGTTGAAGTCAAACACATCTAGAGAATGCCTAGTTGTAAAGACCTAAAGTTCCCAGATACATTCAGTAGCTCTCTACTGGTCCTTCATGTTGTTATTTGAATGTTTAAGAAACCATTTTAATGCCTTCCCACTCTTCTCACCTACTAGCCTCTTCCTTCAATGTAGTTTGAAATAATCTGTAATCATATTGAGATTTGATCCCCCCCCCCAATAAGGAACAAAGAATATCATTTCATCACTACTTTTCCTCAAGCTGCACTGATGTCTCAGTGCCTGGAATCGGTGCGGGTCTGGATGGGCAGAAACAGGCTAAAACTCAACCCCTCCAAGACCGAGTG
>JANHFP010000905.1:311254-323696 GCA_032468135.1 Calamaria suluensis | reverse complement strand
CTTCCCACCAAAGGTGGTCCCTATTTTTTCTACTTGCATTTTTTACCTGCTTTCGAAACTGCTAGGTTGGCAGAAGCCGGGACAAGTCATGGGAGCTCACCCCATTGCACGGCACTGGGGATTTGAACCGCTGAACTGCCGACCTTCCAATCGACAAACTCAGCTGTCGTACCCGCTGAGCCACCGTGTCCCTCAAAAACAAAACAGGAACTTAAAAATCAGGGGCCAGGTATAGCAAGGTGGCCTTATATGCAGATACAATCTTCTTATGAAAAAGATGCTAAACCATATGGTTTCAATAAAGAGCTAACAGAATAAGATCGGATATTGATGGGAACAGATGAGGAACTGATAAATAAATTGTATTGTTATCAAGTATGAAACTTGAAAGTGAGCTGGTAAGGGAGACAATGACTGCTTGGACTAAAAACGTTGGATATGCAATAGAATTAGATAAATGGCAGAAACTGTGGGATACAAATATTAAACTGATGATGTCAACTGCATAGAAGGAAAACATGTATAAAATGTTTTACAGATGGCACTTTGCACTGGCAAGACGGGCAAAAACGTTTCAAGATAGGTCGGATAAATGTTGTAAATGCAATCAAACATCTGGCTCATATTATCGCATGTGGTGGGCAGGCCCAAGAGTGAGACAATATTGGACCAAAATACACACATGGTTGGAAAAAATGATAAAATTAGATATAGTTCTGAAACCAGAGTTACTTTTGCTGGACATCCTACCAGGAAAATATGATAAAAGGACTGCATATAGCAGTGATGGCTAACCTTTTTGCCATTGCGTGCTAAAAGTGGGAGGTGCCCGGGGTGGGGTGGGGCTTGTGCGTCAGTGTGCCCACACCCATAATTTAATTTGCCCCTCCCTCCCAAGAAAGGCTCTGGAGCCTGGGGAGAGTGAAAAACGTGCCTTCCCTACATCTCCAGGCCCACCAGAGGCTGGAAACAGACTCTTTTCCAACTTCTGGCAGGCCTGGAAGGCCCAAAAATCAGCTGGCCAGCACCTGCATGCGCATCAGAGCTGAACTAGGGCAATGCTTGTGTGCCCATTGATATGGCTCTGTGTGCCACCCGTGCCACCCGTGCCATAGGTTCGCCATCACGGCTGTAGGGTATAGTTATAAGAGAAAGTTAGAAGAGGAAACCTGCATGGAAGTTACCAATAATCTCAAGAGGTAGCCTTTGAATCAGTGGTGGGTTTCAAAATTTTTTACTAACGGTTCTGTGGGTGTGGCTTGGTGGGCATGGCTTGGTGGGCATGGCAGGGGAAGGTTACTGCAAAATCCCTATTTCCTCCCAATCAGCTGGGACTTGGGAAGCAGAGAATAGATGGGCA
Organism: Calamaria suluensis; assembly: GCA_032468135.1. Taxonomy (NCBI): domain Eukaryota; kingdom Metazoa; phylum Chordata; class Lepidosauria; order Squamata; family Calamariidae; genus Calamaria; species Calamaria suluensis. The sequence continues at coordinate 322,336 of JANHFP010000905.1, read as the reverse complement.
GTCAGAATTTTTTATCGGGTCTCCAAACTATTCAAAATTTCCACTATTGGTTCTCCGGAACTGGTCAGAACCTGCTGAAACCCACCTCTGCTTCGAACGTTGAAGATGCAAGGACCATCGTTCAACTTCTGTATTCTATACCCTCAATGTTATCTTCTCTATTCTAAACCCTTAATTGTGCTTTAAATTCTAAAAAGAAAAAGCAAATGGTGACAGGAGACTGGTGGAATCGTATTTTAACCTGTTGGGTAAAAACAACATGAAAAAAAATATGCATTTATTAGAAACTGATTTAACATCAGGAATGTTTAGTCCAGTGATGGTGAACCTTTTTGACACCAAGTGCTGAGGAAGAGGAGCTGCCCAGGGAGCATGTGCATGCCAGACAAAGCACTTCCAGTTTATGGCACACGCATGCATGCCGGCCACTAAGTCTTCCAGTTACTGTCACACATGGGCATGCGCCAATCAGCTGGCGGTCCGCATGCTCATGGCGCACATGCTCACATGCTTATGTGTCCAGCCAGATGATTCCAGCCCCAGAGGATGAATCTGCAGTTCTGCATTCGGGGGAGGAAGTGTTTATCTCAGACTTTTTGAAATGGGAGGAGCCAGAATGAGGGGCAGCACCAATGAGAACTCTCTCTACTCGAGCATCATCGGTCTCTGGGCAGAGTCCTTTGGGACTTCACCTGAAGGAGGAGAGACAGTTCTGAGGAGAGAGAGAGAAGCGGAGAAAGTGGAAGGGGGGATCTTGACCTGAATAAGCAACTTGGGCTTCTTCTCCACATGGAACTCTCTCCTCCAGTGGGTAAAGTCAAGGGAGACTCTGCTCAGAGACCGATGACCTTGCAGAAGGGAGAATTCCCATTGGTCATCCTTTTTTCTGGACACTCCTAATCCGGAAGTTTGAGGAAGTCCAATTCTCGGCTCACAGATCAGCTCTTCCGGTTTATGACACTGCTGCATGCACAAAGGCCAGCTGATCATCACATGTGTGGCCAGGAACCTGGAAGAGGAACGGGCGATGCCGCTCATGCCAGGTGCCACTTTGGGCACATGTGCCATAGGTTCGCCATCACGAGTTGTATTGCAGAAAGGAATTTGTTTAGTTCTAGTAAATCAGAAAGCTTCACCACAGCAGACCAGTGAGTAGGTGTTGAATGGTAATCACCATTAATCATCATTATGAAGGCAACCTATAAGGCTGTAGCAATAACAGCAATGGTAGAAATGAGGCGCAGATGAAGAACGTTAAAATATGAATAAATGCCTTTCTGAGAATTTATCTTGTGACCTGGATGCCAGGTGACACCTATGATTTATGGGAGATAATAATATTATTGCCATGAAGGCTGCTGGGTGTACCTGGCAATGCTCTCTGTTCAGTATTTTGGTTTCTGGTTTTCTTGTGACATGCTGAGAGTACACCGGGCTCCAACTTGGTTGCTCTGTGGTGCTGGGGAGGGACTCACCATTATGTTTCAGAGACATTTGCAGTCATGGTCTAATGACATAAAAACTGGCCCGTGTCATTTGCTAGTGGCTAAATCTCTCATTACTTCTGGAAGGAACATGAAATGGGAGGGGGAAGAGATATTGGGAGACGGGAGGCAAGTCTGTAATTGCATCTCTCAATTCTCCTGCGCTGAAGAAAAGTCATTAAAATCCTAGCTGCTGACTGTTCCCCCTGGACCAAATACTTACTGGAAATGAAGAGGAAAGGTGGTTTGACAGTGGAAACATTGACCAGCTGCAGGTATAACACTGAGTCTGTTGTCACAGCCAACTTTTCATTGGTCTATTTCTAGAGGATTATTTAGAGGGCTGTGGTCTTACAGTCAGCCTCAAGAAGGAGAAAAAAAAAATACAGCCCACGAGGTGTGCCTCCTCACTGCAGGATAGTGATTTGTTATGTGTTTGTCTGAGTTAAATATAGCAGCCAGTCATTTTCCACGCTCCAGTGTTATATCCTGTTCGTTCTGAGAAAGAAACGTCTTGTTTGGAGAGATGAAAACGTCTCCAAAAATAAAATAAAAAAAGTCCACCGCTCAAGAGTCTGCCTGGCCCACTTTTGGGAGGCACTTGACATTTTACAAATTGCCGATCAATCAACAAGTAACCTCATTGGCTCAGGCAGCTCTGATTATCTCATTTTGATGTTTCACTTGTGATTGCTGGCGTAACAATGCTGTTCGCAAAAGGACTGTTCTTTCAGATGAATTGGTGTGGGATTTCAGGTTCATTCAGTCTTGCCAAGCATGTCCTCTCGTTCCCTCTCTGGTTTTTAATTCCTGGGGGAAAAAAAGATCCATTGGGTTTCTCGGGAAGGGTTTAAATCCTCCTACCGTTGGGAATGGTTCGCCAAACATGATATAAATTTCTTACTCCTAGTTGGTAGATCTGGGAGCAAGAAAAAGGAGAGAAGTGTGTGTGCCTGTTGCATTCATGTTGACTGCAGCCTGTTCAAACAAGGTCGGCCTGATTTTAATTCTGCCCCAAAGATGTGCCAAGTCTCAAGGATCTGAGACATTGGTTGGCTTCCTTTCGCTAAGGAGGAAGGATTGCTTCTCTTGGCAGGAAAAATCTTGGTAACAGTTCCCAAGTATTGGAAGAAAGGGTCTACCAGGTCATAGAAAGCTTAGGGGTGGGCTAATGAATGCAGCAGAAAAGAGTAGAAAAGCACGACCAAGTGAGCTGAGGTTACCAAAATTTAGGCTGTACACAGCTAACCAGGTGGATTTGATTTTAAGAAGGAATTTGCACAGCCTAGTTGTCATTTGATATGCATTTGCAACACTGTTACACAAAGCTCACCCAATAAGAACTTCCTGATTGAACCCCAATTTCCTAGACCCATGTAATATTCCAAGCCAGAAAGTGATGATAAGAGGTGAGCTCTCGCAACCCACTGCTGAAATTGGTTTGGCTTGTGTGCTGTGTTGTTTCAACAGTTGTGGATTGCCTGCTCCATATGGTAATGAGGAGTATTTGTTGTCATCTAGAAGGCATCTAGGTTTCTGCAGAACAAATATGGTCGAGCCACTTGTGTTTTATACCAAGCCAGCATTGTCTGATAATAGCAGTAAGGCCATTTACTTTGAAAGATAATAAAGAAGGTTGTGATGACTTGGGGCATGGCACAAAGGTAACATGGCCAGAAAATAAGTACAAGTCCCTTTATTAGCTCGAAACTTTGCTCCCAACATCCCTTTACTCTCTGGTGGAGAAAAACCCTTCCACAAACCTGTAAGCAGACAAAACTCCCAAACATAAATCCAACAGGACAAGATAAGGTAATTAATCTGGCAGGGCAGGCAAGATAAGGAATTCCAGAAGTGAAATAGCATGGTAGTAAATCAAACCACTTGGGAGGATGCCAGGAACTCAGAAAAACACAAGATGAACTCAGTGTTTGTTCCTGACAACCACCCCTCCCATTTGCCTCCCTTTTAAATTCCATCTCCAGGTGTATCTTGTGAAAGGAGTTGGGATCGTCTCCTCCATTGTAAGCAACACAACCCATGTTGGTCTCTTCTCTGGTCTTCCATGTGTGCCCTAGGATGTGGAAGGGGTGGGCCTTGGTCTTCATCAAAAAACCCTCTCCCTTGTTTTACATTTCCCCTGCTCCGCCCAGCCTGATTTTGCCCTTCCCCAGTTTCCTCCACGGCCAATGGAGCAAGTCTCCTGCTCTCTGTCAGCTGTTCCTTTTCCATCCCAGAGTCAGACTCTGACAGGGGCATGACAAAGGCTGCATCACTAGAGGGACTGGTAGCAGGAAAAAGAAGGCCCTAATTCTTCTCTGTAGGGCTTAAATAGAACTCATTTGAGTACTATATCCAGTTATGGAGAGTTTGCTTTAAAAATGATATTGATAAGATTGAGTGAGTCCAATGATGGCCTCATTGGACAACATAAAGTGATGACAGGTCTGAGGGACAAAACATATCACAAGAGATTGGAGGAACTGAATATATACAGCTGGAAGACAGAAGGGAAAGGGGGTATATTTAAATATAATAAAGTTGTGAATAAGATTCTAGAAGGCAGTATTTTCAATATAAAGCAAGAATCCAGAACATGGGGGCATAACCTCAAACTGACAGGAGGGAAGTTCACAAGTAAGGTTAGAAAGCATTATTTCATAGAAAGAGTTGTGGAGACTTGGAACCAACTTCCAGCAGAAGTAGAGGGTCAATCATCAGTAACTGAGTTTAAACACTCTTGGGGTAAACACATGTCCATCATTCAATAAAAAAAATAAATTTAAAAATAAAAACCTCAAAGGGCAGGCTTGATGGACCACTAGGTCTTTTTCTGCCATCAGTTTTACTATGTTTCTAACGAAAGTCCATAGTCCTTAGAATCTTGGTTGGGAGAGAAAATTATAGCCATATGGGCAGAAAATTATACTGCAGAACCATTTGTCTCTGCAGTAGCATCCTCAAGGAAGAGTTGTGCAAAAGTCTTAGCAAATCAAGTTATCCTGCAGAGGTTGTGAAAGGTTTTGGGAAAAAAGCAAGCTTCAGATCTTATTTTGCTTTAGTTGGGTTTTGCTTTAGGTGCACATAAATTCATCTCTATCCCTTGCCCAAATGATGCTGAATCCGTTGTAGATGTTCATAGTGCAGAATTGTGAAATCCTCAGCTCTGACTCTTTCAAGAAGCCAGAAATTACTAGAAAAATGTTGCAAATTGTGACATTTTTTTTCTAGAAAAAAGCCTCTTCTTGCACTTTTGAAGCTCTAGAAAGATGCTTCAAAACTGGACATTTCTACATTATGAAATCAGCTTGCTAGTTGCGCATTCACGAATACATTGTGTTAATGTATTATTGTGCCCCTTCTTGCACTAGGAGTTGCAATTTGTCCTCTAGCTTACAACCATTCATTGAGTGACTATTCAAAGTTATAACAGCACTGAAAGAAGTGACAAAATGACAATTTTTCACACTTATTTTTAGTCCGATATTTGTTTTGAATATAGTCTATCCATCTCTTCCATTCCAACATGTATCTTTCATTTGAGTGGTCTTTCAGATATGCTGAAATTTTAGCCATTTCTGCTAGATGCACTACTTTTAATATCCATTCTTCAATGGTGGGTAGTTCTTCCTTCTTCCAATACTGCACCACCAAAAGTCTAGCTGCTTATTAAATCTAACATCAATTTAATTTCTATAGCAGTACAATCTGTAATTATTCCCAACAAAAATAACTGTGGAGTAAATTTCATCTTTTTCTTAAAAACATTTTGCATAGTGAGGAATGACCATTTTTCACACTTATGACCATTGCAGCATTCCGGTAGTGATGTGCTCAGAATATGAACACTTGGCAACTGGCATGTATTTATGACAGTCTCAGTGTCAATGAGGGCATGGGTGCACCTTTTGTGACCTTCTGACAAGTAAAGTCAATGGGGAACCCAGATTTGTTTAACAACTGGGACAAGAATGGTGGAGATTCTACTCTGATCTACCTCATGGTATAAAATGGAGTCTTCCCCTGTGTCTGATCTATGACTAGCCAATGAGGGAGCCAATGAGGGAGCACATGACTAGCCAATGAGGGAGCACATGGCCCTTTAGACTACATTTCCCAGTGTTCCTCTGGCTAAAGCCTACTACCCCCATGATGCCTTTTCCTTAAGGGAACATTCTCTAGATCTTAGGCCTTGCTACCTGCTAAATTGTTCCAGCACACTTAGCAACAGAAATGTTGGGCTCAATTTTGGTCATAAATTGAGAATTACCTGTACTTGCTTCCAAACTGAGAATTACCTGTTCTTGCTTCCAGCAATCCATTACTCAATGATCTGTTAGCAAGATGCAGTAACCTTTACTGAGACCCTCCACCACCTCTACATGTAGAACTTCATTTCACTAACATTACACTAGCAATCCCTATCTTAGCATCCCTCAGATGTATTGGACTACATCTCCTGAAGGATGCTTTAGGGAAGCAGCATACTTTTCCTAAGCAAAAATTTGGTTTATCCACATATGCCAGGGGTGTCAATCTCAATTTAATTGAGGGCCACATCAAGGTCGTGTTTGACCTCAGAGGACCAGGGTGGCTGTGGCCAGCTCGAAGTCACTCATGTTGGAGCACCTCTGGTGGCCCAAGCACTCTACCAGAGGAAAAGAGCTCCCAAGCTCCATTTTTGCTTGCAACGGGCTCCTGGATGGCTCTGCTAGCAAAAATGGAGCTTTTTTTCTGTTTTCACTGGCAGAGGCATTGTGTGCCAGTCCTTCACTGTTTCTAGAGCAGCTCCATGGGTCAGATATAAGCACCCCATGGGCCATATATGGTCCACGGGCCTTGAGTTTGAATCCCCTGTCATATATGATGTCCCTAAATCATTGCATCAAGGCATATTGCCAGACCAGTTTCTTAAGCACCAAAACTGGCCAGAATTATGATTTCCAGGCTGTGCTCTGCAAATACAAATACTCTACAGGGGAAAGGCATTGCACAGCTCGCGCGTTTAAAAATCACACAGTACCTTCATTCATCAGGGACTTCTTGGTGATGAATCCATTAAGTTAACAGCAATTTGTGGTTTATAACTGAACATCTAAAGAGTTAACCAATTATGTGGGCTCAAAACTCTTCTTTCTTCCATGGACATAGTCTTCTAAATATCTTCTCTTAGGACTTTTATTCAGGATGGGTGTAAGAGTCCTGGATTTAGTCATTATGAAATCCTGATTGGAAACAACTAAAAGCATCATCCTGGGGGAATTCTATTTCGCTTCGGTTGGATGTAGCAGTTAACAATTTTTCTCTTTGTTCAATAAAATTCCATTTGAATGGGATTTGTGATTTACCTTCTCATTATTTTTTTCTGGGTCAAACACAATAAGGTTCTCACTGCAGATGGAAATATTATAGAGCAGGTGTTTCCAAGTTGGTAACTTTAAAGTTTCTGGCTTTAAGACTTGTGGATTTCAACTCCCATGCTGGTTGAGCAATTCTGGGAATTGAAGTCCAGAAGTCTCAAAGTTGCCAACTTAGGAGGCACCTGCTGTGGAGTATGGGAAGGGGAAACTTGAGGTTGCCTAGGTAGTCTACCCTCTTGCTCAACTCAGACTGCAGTGCAAATGTTGCTCTTGCTTCCCAGATGGCTATATTATTTCTTCTTAAATATATCACTTCCTGCTATAATCCTTCCCATCAACAATTAGAAGATACTCCTAATGTTCAACCAAAGTTTATTTTGTTTGCTTGCAGTTTGACTGCAGCACGATAGTTGTTCGATATAACTTTCGGTTCTATTTTTCAATTCAGGCTGTAAGTATATAACTTTCCTTAAACTGGTTCCCTCTAGCTACTGGACTACAGCTCCCACAATTCCTAGTGTTCTTGGCCGAGCAGCAGGTTGAGGAAAGCCTATCAAAGAGCAAATTTAGCACCAGAAGAACACAACACATTTTCCTGCTCTTCAGCAGGTTAAAGGGATGAATACAAACATGTCACATTTCTTAGGAGATATTTTCATACTTTTACTACATGCTATGCAAACCTAATAAAGCACAGGCATTTTTATAAGTTATGTTTTCTTAAGAAGTGTAGCTCTTAATCTCCTGCTCTGATCTGTATAACATTTCAAACAGATTGATGTGGGGAAAAATCCAGTTCAGAAGGCAGAGATGTTTGGATGAATTTTGAGGCCATATCTTCAATATTATGAAGAGATGTCTGAAATGGAGGAAATAATATACAGTTTTAATTTGCTAATGTTTATTTATTTGCCACAATCAAGAGATTCCTAATTACATTGGTATTTAATTTTTTAAAAAATATTTGTATGTACTTTATCCCCAGTGATCCTAAATGATATGCACAATAGTGAGTAGACTAGCATCCAAACCACTTGGTAGTCTAAACCAGAGGTCTATAAATTTGGCAACTTTAAGACTTGTGGACTTCAATTCCAAGAATTCCCTAGCCAGTATGAGAGTTGAAGTCCATAAGTCTTAAAGTTGCAAGGTTTAGAGACCCCTGATCTAAACTTTAGAGTTTCTTTTCACAGCTGTTATCACCAAGTTCTTCAGTCAGCAGAAATACATGCAAGGAGAATATATACTGGCACTCCACTGGCACTCTCTATCCTGCCCCAGGCAGAAGGCCAGCTGAAGCTTCTGCCACTATTTATAAAGGGCATATGAATGATAAAGACTGATGGACTCCCTCAACTTGGTTTCTCTTTCTTCCTACTAAATATCACCAACTGATTTTAAAAATGATTAAATAAATGAAATCCACCAGACATTCTCCTTCATGTGGGTTGAACTGGTGCAAAGAAACATTTGACACCTGGCTAGGCTATCAAGTCAAAACTCACTCTCATTTGATCCAAGTGTTTTGCAAGGAAGAATCTCAAGAGATCTTGACTATTAGAATAGCATTAAACCCATTCTCACAAGAGCCTGATATTGAATTGATAGCTGGACTTCTTTGGAATATGTAGCAAAGATTTGCATAAAATTAGAATGAGTTTTGACAGATGGCAAGGGAACAAAGCTGGGAAAGCAACCATTTTGTGTCCCTAACCAACTTTGAGACCACTCATACTTTATCGTTGAAAGGAATCCACTTACTGGACCTCTTGGAACCTTATCCATTCATTTTCAAATTCTCATTTAAAATTGTATTCTAGCTCTTTAGCATGGAAGCTGATGATATAATTATTCAATGACACCCAGATCTTAATCTGAGATCACACGTGATGCTACCTATGTCAGAACTGCCACTTCATGCCAGTCTGTCATGGACCCTAGCGGATGCTTGGGGGAGAAATGAAACTGATGGAAAGAAGCATACTTCTCAGAGACATGTCTTCAAGGCCATTTCCCTGGTAGAAGGAGGCAGCTCCAGGAATGACTGTTTGGGTGATGGGGTGGAGGGAACCAGCAATGGGAAGCATCTGGAAGGGAAAAGATATACTATAGAGCAGTGATGGCTAACCTTTTTGTGGGGGGAGCGGGGGAGGGTCATGCATGTGCATGCCGACACCCATAGTTCTATGTGCTCTGACTCCTCTGCATGTATGCACGACCCCAATGCGAACCATTTTGGCACATGATGGCACGGTGGGTGTGGTATGCCCATTTTTTGCTCTCCTCAGGCTCCAGATCCTTTCTAGGAGTCTGAGGAGGGAGAAACTGCCCTTCCCCACTCCCCTGGATGTCCTACAGAGGCTAAAAATGCCCCATTTTCCAACTTCCAGTGGGCCCAGAAGGCCCAAAAATCAGCTGGCGGCGAGCACATGTGCACCTGAGCTCAACTTGGATGCCCACTGATATGGATGTGTGTGCCACCTGTGGCACCCGTGCCATAGGTTCGCCATCACAGCTACAGAGATTTGGGGTGCCACCCTCACTTGTCGCTTTGCTTTACTATAATCCACTTGACCTTTAGTAAAGTACACCTTTCTCCACAAATGGAGTCAAGGGTCATTCTTCCTTAATGGTACAAGTAGAGGCAGGACTGAAAACTTAGGTTACTCCTGTTGGATCAGTTAGATTGGGGTAGGGTGATATCATTCACAAGGCTGTTGGAATATTGTAATAAGTTCTGAAGTTGTGCTAATTCTGGGGTTAAATGCAAATTTTGTCTGAAGAAGACAAAATGTAAAAACCGCATTTTGAGGTGTCCACAGGATGAGGCAATATCAAACATTTCCTGCAAACACACATCTTGAGTTTTTCCCCCTTCCCAATAGTATGAACTAATTTATCTTATACCTTTCTTTTTCCTTATTTAAATTCTTGAATTTATGTGTATGACCAAAGCTTTATATGCATTTCATTGCCTTTTAGACCATGCTTTCCAGTACAAATTCTCTTGAATGTAGGCAGTATTTACTGCAAAATAGAAAGCAAATATATTAACATGAATTCAAATATTTGGCTAGTAAAGATGCAGGGTGTAATTACATTTCCTTGATTGCACTTATACTTGGGAAGGAACCCATACTTAAATCAGGAAAAAATAGTTTTCAAAGCTGTTTTCATGGCTCTGGGAGAAAGTAACTTACCTTCTATAAATAAAATTAACTCTGCTCCCTTAAATATATATCCACAGTTTTATATATTCCACCTCTGTTCCTATAATTACAAGCAACCACGGCAAAACACCATATCATTAAATTAATTCTTTGAGGTCTGTGCATCTTGGGGGGGTTTCTTAATTTTTTAACCAGGGATATATACATGTTTTCAAGATAAAATATTTTTAAAAAGCTGGTAACTTTTAATCTTTGATATCCTCCACCTTTTTCTTTGTATTAAGGGAAAGCTCAAATAGAGGTGAGCAGATTAATTTTCATTGGGGGTTGCATTTTTCCCCCAGAAAGTGATCTAAAGAAGTCTGGATTGCAAATAATTATGGCTCCATAGGCTCCATCATTTATGGCCTTAATTAGTTAGCTTGCAGGATGGCAAATCAGTAATTATAGCTTTGGATAAATCTCTTCTCCCCCCCCCCAAGGTTTTCCATCTCTTCTGTGGTAATAATCAAGAAGGATCTATCTCATATAAATGGATCATGAGATTATAAATAGAAGGTATTTAAGGTATCTAGATAAACCTGCACTACCAAATTCTGTATTTGACAATTCAACTGTGAGGCTGCTGTATTTGCTACATTATTCCTTCCAAGGCATACTCTTGGCTGTTACTGTATATTCAACTAAAATTCTCTAAAATAATATATATTATTATTATTATTTTCACACTGAAGGCCTGAAATTTGTTCTAAATGGCACAAGAGTGTATATTTTATTGAGCAGAGTCTCTTGAATCTCCTTAAGTCAGGTAAACAAGTAATACACTTGAGCATAGAGAATGCACAGCTTTAATACACTCTTCAAATTGCTACTAGCTGCTGCATCTTGTCACCTATGGCATGTACATGCTGCTATACATTTATAGTGGCAGCTATTTCTAGCCCCCAATGCCATTCAAATAAAATTTGGAGGAACTATAAGCAACAGAGAGATAGAATAGAATAGAATAGAATAGGAGTTGGAAGGGACCTTGGAGGTCATCTAGTCCAACCCCCTGCCCAGGCAGGA
>JANHFP010000905.1:43339-63085 GCA_032468135.1 Calamaria suluensis | reverse complement strand
TAACGGGAGCTCACCCCATTACATGGCACTAGGGATTCGAACCGCTGAATTGCCAACCTTCTGATTGACAAGGTCAGCTGCCTTACCCGCTGAGCCACCGTGTCCCTTTTATAAGTAGTAGTTGTAGATAATATCTTCCGAAGAGCTTATTAAGGAAAGAGGTTTATTTTCTTAACATTCTGAACCCAAATATTCTGTAAAGGGTCCCTTGTAAAACAGGCTGCATTCGTTCCCAGCACATGCAAAGATAGTGTATACCACATCTTTTCCTCTTTATTTTCTTTTTTCAAGACTGATATGCTTCAATAAAGAGAAGATTAGCCATTGGCTTTTTCTGTGTACAGTACACTCTGTACCAAATTTTATGACACCTGATGTCATGTTAATGGCATTACACTTTCCAGAGTCCGTATCCCTTTATGTACAATCAAGCAAACCATATTTACCCATGAATGATAGCTCTGCATTTTAGCAAAAATGACACCAAGTCCTATCCCTGTGAGGGAAATCAAAACACAAGATGAAATAATTTTTCTTTGCTTTTCAGTTTTTTTTGTTAAATTATGTGTCTATTACTTTACTTAAAAAAGAACAAAATGTGTTTGGTGAAACGTGGCCACATATTTGGACTACTTCTGCTTGTATACAGCATGTACCCGGCCTCAAAAATGTGCCTAGATACAATGACATAGAGCCGGAGCATGCGGGAGGGCCCAGCCATGATTTCCGCTACCAGTTCAGGCGAACTGGTCCGAACCAGCTGAATACTGCCTCTGGATCCCGTACATGGCCTTGAAGGAATCAGCAAATCTTTCAAATACCACATGTTTGCTCCTTGAAGGTGTATGACAAATTCCAATGTCGGTGTTATTCTCAAATATCTATTGCATAATTGATTTGACACAAAAGGACCATGTATCACTGGGAAAAGCCACAACGGAGAGTCAGATGGTTTCTTAGCAATTTTTTGGACCTATAATAGGCTGGATGTCCTCTCATCAGTTGTATGAGCAGTCACATTTCAGAATGTATCTGGCCCAATATGAAATAAAACTCCATGGTTGTGTACTTTGTTGGTAGAAAGTTGTATTTACTAGACCAGGGGTGTCAAACTTGTGTCATCACATCACGTGATGTATAGTGATTCCCCCCCCTTCACTGAACCAGTGTGTGGCCTGTGTGTGATGCAAGTGGACCGTGGGCCACAAGTTTGACACTTCTGTATTAAACTGGTTCAGTAACAGTCTAACCTACCTTGGAAACCTTGTGAAGGATTAAATTTCTCATGCTACCGATCTGTCTTCTTATTCTATTAACAACAAATGTTGCAAAGATTCGGAGAGATATAGCTCCTTTTTACCAAGTGTCCAGAGAAATGGTCAATAATCTGCATAAAAATCCAGTCTCTGTAATATAAGATTCACTGAAAAAGATGCACAGAATTATTTTGAGTCTGCAGGCTCATCTAGTGTTTAATTCATTAAAAAAAGATTAATGTTCTGCTACTATGTTTCCTCATTCTAGGTAGATCATTACCTGAGATAGTGGATTAAGAAACTGGTTAACCACAATAGGAAGTTGATAAACCTCTTAGATGTTAAAATAATCATGTCTACTTCATTGAAAATATATTAGTTAGTTTTTCAATTGTTCGGGCATTTCATGTTGAAAGATTTGGTGAACGTTGATATTTTCCTATTTATCTACTCTATGTTGCCATTTGTTTTTCATGGTCAGAGTTATAAAGTAACAGTGTTGGATCTATGTAACCAGATCATTAGGGATCTATTTTCCAGGAGCAAAAAATATATTGTTAGCATGCCAAGAGAATTCTGAAAGCTGTAGTTCATCTGGAGGCCACAACAAGAAGGCTGTAATCTGTGAAAAGTAGGTAGCCAAACTGATGAGCATTTCTCTGTTCCATTAGCTTTGATAATATTTTTATTGTCTATAAATATATATATGGTTTTTGCCCTTTAGCTGGGGCCAGGTTCTATAGTGAATATCAGAAACAGTGCCTTATATTTCAAGCACAATCAATGTAATTTTTCCCCCTGTGGTGATATTATATATTGTATGTTTTTCAAACTCAAAAATTTTAAGATGTGTGGACTTCAACTCTCAGAATTCTGCAGTGTTTGACATGCTGGTTGGGGAATTGCCAAGATCGAAGTTGCCAAGACTGAAAAGCACTGCTATGTATTAATAAAGGAAGAGTGTACTTCTGAGTTTGTTATATATATCAGGTCATGAAAAATCAAGTGATTATTATTATTATTTTGCTCAGATAATTGGGTTTGCCCCCAAAATGCTAAAACATTTCTTCAACCACACACCTAGTGTGTGCAAACATAAGTGACTTGACAGCATTTGGTTTCTTGAAATGGATATCTCCTTGGTGGAATTATGTTGTGCCAAGACATAGACAGCTGCTGCCTTTGGAATGTTCCTTGTAGAGGGTAACTAAAATTAATTTTGTTATGCATTTAGCCTTGGCCAAATAAACAATACTGTCATCGTTCATGCTTCTGTAGGTGCATATATATACAACATAAAAGTAGTGGTAGAGATATGCAATTAGAATTCAAGATTTGCTATCTTCATCACTATTTAGTAAATCCTAGTTTATTACATCTATAGGCTGTCAGAGTTTAAGGCTGGTGATGGTGATTTGTCTCAAAATCAGTTATTTTACAATGTAGGACAATTAAGCATATTATTTCCAGTAGCTGGATTTATGCTTAACCCTAAAACAAAACTAAACAAATTGATTCATAGTTTGGATGAATCTATGAATCCAGCTGCCTTTTAATCAAGAAAAAAATACACTAATAGCAACACCTGGAGATAGATATGGGAATAAATGGGTTTTATAAGTTGTTTAGTAGAACAGAAAAAAGGACATAAGCAGATAATTGGAATCTTGTTCAGACAAGTATCTGTTGACCTGTAGATCATTCTGGGCTTATGAATTACACGAGTGAGACTGTTGAGGTGTTTACTGCCTGTTGGACTGATTTCAACATTCACACAAATAACCCTGTGAAATTCAGCAACTTAAGAGACATTGAGGTGGAGCCTTTCCAATGAACCAAGTGAGAAATTTAGGCTTTACCCTGAATATTGGTCTCACTGCTGTTTCTTTCCTTCCTTCCTTCCTTCCTTCCTTCCTTCTTTCCATTACCCAAGGCCCTCTTCCTCTTGTGGATCCATACTGTAAGAGGAAAATGCTCACTGTATTAATGATTTAGTAGACAGCAAAGAGTTAAGACAAACTGGAAGGACCTCACTCAAAAACATTCCCGTTATTTCAACCCTCTCTTGTGAACCCTGGCTAAAAAGGATGCTGCCAGCAATTTTTACAATGGGGTTGGGGAACATTGGCTATGCTTTCTTGGATGGATATAAACCCACATGAGTTTACAGCCAAATAATCGGTAGTAGCATATTTACACTCCTGACAACAGTTGTCACATATTCAAAGCTAAGCAAATTCATGTTTTCCATAGTTTTTGGATTTCTCCTTTCTTCTATCCCAGGCATGATAGGCAATGGTAAGATATTGTGGAAGTTACACTACAACACAGCTGGAAAGCAACAGATTGCTTGGTCCTGTGCTAGGTTATCAGCAGGATATCTCTCTTGAGAGCTCTTGCATCTCCAATGTAAGCCTTTGCTGCCTCTTTGGCACTTCCTGCTTTTGCAAGTTAAGTGTTTCCTTTAGGGGACTTTTGATGAGGTATCACACATGTACCAAGTCTAAAGGGTACAAGTAAAATTAAGTTGAAGGGACTATCTCCTCTGACATTGACACACATATTTAGGCTAAACATTCCATGAAAGAAATGGAGAAAGGGACTGAAAAGCAATATAGTTGACCAGGCAATTAAGTATACAAGGAATATGGAGTGACCAAAGAAGAAAATATATGTTGAGCAAAGAGATGCTCAACCCCAAACACCAGTAGGTTATAATCAATTATAATAATTACATAATTCTGGGTGTGAGTCTTTCAAAGAGAATTTGTATCAGAACAGTCAGATTCTCATAGGTTAGAAGAATTGGAAGGAACCTTGGATATTTTCTAGTCTACTGCTGACTGTTCTAGGCAAGTGGTTGTCCAGTCTCTTCTTAAAAGCCTCCAGTGATGGAGTATCCACAACTTCTGAAGGCAAGCCATTCTACTGATTGATTGTTGTCTCCTTAGTTCTAAATTGGATGTCTCCTTCCTAAGTTGCTTTGGAGAATAGGTTAACTCCTTCTCTGTGACAGCCCCTCAAATACTGGAAGGCTACTATTATGTCACCAGTAGTCTATCTCTTTGTTAAGACTAGACATACCCAGTTCTTGTAATCATTCATCATATATTTCAGCCTCCAGCCCCTTAATGAACTTTGTTGCTTTCTCTCTGCACTCTTTCAGTGTCTCAACATCTTTTTTATATCATGTGACCAAAGCTTCTGTTGTTCTTTAAATGGCATTTTCAGTATGTGTAATACTCTGCAAAATAAGAAGCGAGAAATACAGTGAGACACTTTTTCCACTTGCAAGCACTTCCCAGCAATGTTTCCTTACCCATGACATGCTACAGTTCCTCACCCATTAAAACCTGCATTTTTGAGCCACAAGGTGGCAGCCTGATGACCCCAAATATTCCACCAAAGGAAGCTGCAAGAGAACGGGGTTCAGTGAGGGCATTTGGCTATTTGTTTGCATTACATCCCTTTGGAAGAGTTCCAGGATGAAAACCAGCTCTTAGGTAAGATGGCAAGGGAACTATAATTAATAAAAACACACCTACATTAATGATGCACAGCTCTGGACCTCTTGCAATGTATTTAAAACTACAGGGATAAATGGGGGGCCAGTGAAGCTTTATCCCTGGAGCTCATTTTTGCCAAGAAGTGACAGCCAGGTGGGCTTGCACTTAATTTCATTTTTTTTATTTAGAAGAAGAACATTTATTTAGGTCTTCAAGGAGCCACGTTGCTTTTCAGGAAAAATCCAAAAGAGGTTGGAGGAAGCTCAACTTTCAGTGCAGCCTGTGGATTCTAATCTGAAATGCTCAGCCGGTATCAGTTTTTGGGGAGAAAGGTTTTGATCCAAATATTGATCCACACACATTTAAATAATAGGGACTGTATTTAGGGATCATAAATATCCCCTTGCTAGCATTTCATGGGGAATTGCATTAAAAATATTCCCAGGAAGTTTGATGAATTTCAAACATTTGGGAAAAGAGTGGACAGGACGTCTGGTGATGCACACTGGACTTTTTCCTCTTATCTGGCACATCTTTCAAAAATGAAAAAAATCTTTACCAGTGTACTTAAGTATCCACTGTTTTATATATATATCTGGGAATCAGAACTAAAGAGCAGTATTACTACCTGTTTATATACTTCCAGTTATTGATGTCCTTCTAACTACCACCACTATTATGTTCAGACAGAAAAAGGATGTAAACAGAACTGAGTCAGATGGCCCACTTGAACTGGCTTGTACCCAACTCAACTCCCCAGGCAAGAATGGAAGCAGAGCTGTTTCCCTTATGCAAGGATTCATGGTCAAACTTTTAGTTATAGTAAACCACTTGAAGCTGAAAGGAAAGCTGCCTCCCAAAATATCGAGCACAGATTTAATTTTACATCAGCATTATAAGATTGAGGACAATCTGCTGGCATTGGAGTCTGTTTTTTTCCCTGCTCTCATATCCTTTCCAGAACTTTGCTAAGGAGCTGCTCATCTGATACTATATGATATTCCATCTCTAGAAGTGGAACCTGAGCTATGATTTAAGGAGAGACGTTGTAGGATTTTGAAACCTCCATATGGATTTAACTTCATTTCAGAGAGCATTCTTCCCAGGAGCACTTTCACATTTACCAATTCTTTATGTGGTCTGGCATTTACCAAACTGGTTAGTTTTCCACTTGGGTTACTGAACACTTAACAGTTTCCACAGGATTGGGACTGTCAACCTATTGTAGTGAAAACAAATGGTCTTATGCCTCCCCCTCCCCCCTTAAAGAATGATATGGTTATAAAAAGTTACACTTTCAATCAAGTATTCTAAGAATCTTGATATTTTGCAGAATTTTGGAAATCACTTGCTCAGCTTCATTCATTCATTCATTCATTCATTCATTCCATTTCTACATCATTCACCTCACCTAAATGACTCTTTTATCTTTCCCAACTGAGCCTTGAAATGTGATGTGGGTTTGTGTATTTTCCTGCATTAAGGAAGTATGAAGTTCTTTATATAAGGACAATAAAGACACCACTTAATTTAGATTTTTCTATTAACTATAAATAATGTTCTTCCCAAGTTATTTTAAGGCATTGTGTACACACTGTATTTTCCTTCTGTTTATATCAGATAAAGGCAAACCAGGAACCAAATACTGTATATCCCATAAGTCTCATTTTTATACAAACCCCTGAGATCATGCTGACCTATAATAGATTTATAATGTTTCAGGGTTTTTTTTCTTTTGTAACTAAGAAGTAATAAAATAAGTACAACCAACCCATTAATGTGTCTATTTTATTCAAAAGCTCTATTCCATCAATAAGTTCACTGACACTAATCTTCTAGGAATAAATTAGTGCTGATTTTTTTTTCTCATTTCACAATCACTATTATTTTCAATTAGAAGAAAAGAAAATCCATAACTCCTGTAAAGGGTATCAGTGGTCCACATTTTCAGTTTTCCACCCATAGTTTAACACTTTCAAGGGAAGGCTACTCATAAGCAATTCTTCTCGTGTGCCTCCAATACCACATCTGAGGTTTAGCCAGAAAAAATCTGTGACCTACTGATTGGAAAATACACAGTTGTAGCTAAGTAAGTATGCTTTAGTTCCTCAGCAGACAAGTTAACCAATGTGGGCTTGTCGGAAGCCAGGTTTTCAAGAGCAAGTTTAACAATGCTTGTAATGGGAATTAAGAGCCATCAACCTACACTTAAAAGAACTGGTTTGTCTGGTTTACAGATTGCTTGTTGAGGTTGCAAAATAGAAAAAGAAAACAAAATGCCCTGATCTAGTTCAGTACTTAAAAATGAAAAATAAAATAGTAGATGGTCTCAACTACTGAGGAGAAAATGTTTATATGTTAATTTTAAAAATCAGGCTTGGCATTACTGTACATTATAAAAAATCTGTTTTCCTCAGATAGACGGAAGTAACTTTTAACATTTTCTGCACAGAAATATTAAATTATTTAAAAACTTTTGTTTGAAAATACTACAATTGTAGACTTGAATATATTTGACCTTATATCACCACATCTGATTAGTAACCATTAAGGAATTAATGTAAAGTGCAATAAATAAGGTGCTTTTGGCAAAATTTGTTATTTGTTTTCATTTTTCTGTGAAATTGGTATTTTCTCCTCATTTATATGTGACTAGTATTTTCATTTCCCAAAAATTTGAAAAAAAAAATGAAATTTGTAATTTTAAACAAGAAAAAATCTATACATTGAAGAAAAATCTAACAATTTACAAAGAAACAAAGATTAGTTGTGCTGCAAGATGCCAATAACCAATTTTGAAACTATCTTGTCAATCTCTAAAAATTATATAAACCTGGATCAATTTCAAAATATGTCTAAATTGTAGACTAATGTGATTAATATTTCAAATAATTATATCTTTGTGAATTCAGGGATAACAAGTTTGAATTTTCAATAAATAACTTTCAGTGTCACTATGCAGAATTTAATAATTTGTGAAAAAGATAACTGTTAACAGCTAGTTATATGTTAAAAGGAATGTCAGAGTGCAATCTTAACATTTTGTCAGTAAATCTCTTCTTTCATTTGAGGATCCAACCACTGTTAGTTGTTATAGTTAATTGTACAGTTCTGCAAAAGTCATTGATTGCTAAATCTGGGATTCCATTGAAATTCTGTTTAATGTTGACAGAGCTCTGTCGTATGGCAGCTCCATTGGACTGGAAATTTTGACTGATTCTCCAGAAACCTCAGAATGAATAATTAAAGCATCAGCACTAAATGATCTGATTTTGATTCCTGAGGAGCAGGAAGAAGAGGAGGAGGAAGAGGAGGAGATTTCTGATTCTCCATTTGTTGTCTTATCACAACTTGTGTATTCTAGTTCCTTTTTATCCAGATGCTTGGCACTACAATAAGGAGCATAGACTTCAGTGGTTTCTTCAAATTGCAGGCAGTTGACTTTGTAGTATTTTTTCTTCAGTTGCAGAACATCATTGAATCTGTGTCCCCAGAGGATTTCTCTAGGCACATAGGAACTCCTTGATTGATGTGATGTTCCTGTTGAATCTCCAGTGTAAACAAACGTAACCAGGATCTCAAAATTGTCCCTAGCCAGAGTTTTCCTGTCAGAATCATACAATGGACTATCCTGGTTAATTTCATGGACAATGGTCACTGGAGTGGCAAGAATGATCTGATCATTTAGCAGTTTTAAGTCTTTGTACTCCAATATCATCCTGCCCACCCTGTCTTCTACATACCTCAAGAGCTGAGCTCTTACGGTTCCTTCTACCATATGATTAGGTCGAAAATCCCCTATCCGCCACATCAGACACAGTTTGCCATCCCGTAAGCCTACTGTTGCATAGTAGCTAAAGCGGATGGTCTGAGCTCGCTTTCGGGCAGTGGCCATTTTTGCTAAGGCAGCTCCAATAATGAATGTGTCAATGATGCAGCCTAACACAGATTGTAGGACAACTGTCAGGATTGCTGCAGAACACTGATCAGTCACATAGTGAGAGCCATAGCCTATGGTGGTTTGGGTTTCCAGAGAAAATAAGAAGGCCCCTGTGAAACTATTGACATTCTGCACACAAGGAGTGATTTCTTCTGGTAATAAGTCTCCATGCTGTAGTGCAATGAGCCAAAACACTAAGCCAAACAATAACCAGGATAGGATGTAAGATAAGGAAAAGATCACAAACATATGGCGCCACTTGATATCTACCAGTGTGGTGAAAATATCAGCCACATAGCTCTCCCACTCCCCAAAGATATGTTTGAAGTAAACATTGCAACTTCCATCTTTCTGAAGGAACCGCTTTTGCATTCTTTTAATCCCCACTGATGTGGTTTCCTGGTAACTCTGTGAATGTTTGAGTTTATTTGCTTCCATGCTGATAAGTTTATCGGTGTACTCCGCCATGCTTCGAGTCGGTATTGTGAAATTATTTTAGGAGGCACATTCATTCATCTGTTGATCTGTCCTTCTCCTTTCATTTATAACCTGAGGGGGAAGAAAAACAAAGAACAAAGGCTTGAGATTTTAAGTTGGACACCAGTTACATTTTGAAGCCGTATGTGGAATCCTTATTAACTTAAATGGGAGACTGAAACAATAAATATATATTTTTTATGTTGCATTCTTAACTCAATATACAGTTTTCAATGGAACACCCTTTTCCAGTGATAGTGATTTATTCAACTTCTGTCCCTCTTTATCTCATTTTATCTTATCTTTAACCTGATATGTTAACTGACAGAGATGCTGAGTCAGTGCTCATGGTCAAAGTATCCTTCAACATGTGCTTGACAATAATTATGTGGATATAGTCAAGTCATTCCCTATCCCTGGCAACTGTATGGACTTCCTGGGATGTGCTTCCAACTCCCCAATCTAGTTGACATCGCTACTAATTCCTAGATATTTCATGTGTTAATGTCCAAAGATCCCTGTCAATGAGAAGTATATGGAGAGTGGTCTACAATTCTGGGGAATTCTGCAAGTTGAAATCCTCCAGGCTTAAAGTTGCCAAGGTTGGAGACCCCTGGTCTAGACTGCAAACATTTTCCATTGTAGCCTCTGGTGTGATGGAACTGGTTTTCCCTATCCTCTTGCCTTTTGCAAAGTATTGAAAAAAACAATTATTTCAATGTACCTTTAGACCAAATTATTTGTAGGTGTCCACCATTTATGTGTATGGATGTCATGATTTTTACTATTCGATGGAGTTTTATCCATGTTTTGTTGTCCATCTCCTAGATTCTTAATTGGTTGGGAGGTTTGCAAATATTGTAAAATAAATAGATAAAGAACAGGTCCAACCTGACTTCCCTTTTAAACCTAGAAAAGTTCATACAGGTGCTGCCACCTACTGAGATGTATTTTACCTCTGTCTGCATTTCATGATTTTGGCATCTCCAATGAAAAACTATGTCTAAATCTCTCAAAAAAAGTATTAGATTTCCCCCAAATATCTACAAAGCAAAAATACCTATTGTTTAAAATTTAACACCAATGCACGTTTTAGACAATAGTGTGACTACTTTTCTTATGTGGCTGTTCATCCAAAATTAATTTATGGTTTCACTTGATCTACATTACCTTTATCTTTACTTTATTTTTTAGTAGCAAGAGAAAGTTATCTATCTGTCCTACCCTGTTTTCCCCAAAATAAGACATCCCCTGATATTAAGCCCAATCGGGCTTTTGGGCACATGAGAATAAGGCCAAGCGCTTATTTCAGGGTTCAAAAAAATATAACACAGGATCTTCTTTTCAGGGAAACACGGTAAGAATTCATGTGGTGAGAATGATGAAAACATGAACTAAAAACAGTTATTAGACATAAAGTTTCCTACTTCAGCAATACATTCATAATTTTTTTCCTCACCTCACCCCACCCCAACCACCCTGTATTACACTTCTTGCACACATAACGTTTACAAGAAGAGATTACAAATTTAGAGCTACCAAAAAGATTAGTAAGTTTTTTAGGAGCAATGAATGCTCCTCCAGACTGCTGTTTTTCATTGTGAAATATCTGCCCCACGTAGGTGTTAAAGATCAAGAATTCCTTAGCCATATGAACAATAATGTCAGCTGTGCGGATACTCTTTTCCAAAACACTTAAAAACCTAGCATACTTTCCTTTTCTTTTCCGGGACAAAAACGAATGTGACATATGGTGACATATCCTCAAAATGTGGCCTTCATTAAAACAACAACAGCATAACATTCGTAGTTCCCAAAATACTTCTGGAATGTAGTTATTGGAAATATTCATAGACTTGATGTAGCTGTGGCTTTAAGCACCCCTTCCCACTTTCATTCATTACATTTTCAAGAGCTATCTCATATAAATAAGAATGTGATTTGTATTTCACAACTGAAAATTTTCTCAGTGGTTAGGACACAACATTTCTCACAGGTGTGAATTCATAGGAAAACAACTAGGAGTTGTATTCTCAGAAGATTCAAAGTTCTACTGATTGGTCTCATGACCACATTTTGGGCACTCTGTAACTGGGGGGCATTTAATGACCATCATGAGCTATGACCATGATGGCTTGCCTCCATGAAGCTTGTAAATCAAGTACTAGTTGAGTACTCTAGTGGCCACTCGCATCTCTCTCCTCAATGAACTCAGCATGTGAAAGTTGGTAGAACATCTTTCTGTATCTTTAACACCTACCTTAATGAGGGAGAGGAAAAATAATTTGAGATCTGAGCAGCAAACAGTATTTTCATGACACATCTTATCTAACGGGTCAGAACAGAAGTCCCTTATCATCTGCTTCCAGAAACTGAAGGAATCTAAAGGATGGCACTATACTCTGAGTAAGACTGGATCCCAAGCAAGATACCAGACAATTCAGTTGAGACCCTATATTCTATGAGATAGTCCAGGGCTATCAAACCCCCCGGCCCACGGGCTGGATGCATCACACACTGGCCAAGCCCACACCTGGTTTATTGAAGGGGGAAAAAAATCCCAATATGCCACATGACGCCACCATGACAATGTAACTTTGACATCCCTGAGATAGTCTGATGAGATGTATATTGTTGGTTCAGTTGCTTAATTATTATCACTATTACTTTCCAGGCAAGAAAAGTTTGGTTTTCAGAAGTGATGTGGATAATGAAGTTCACAAGGTGACAGCTAGAGCGATAAGTTGGATATCTTAGCATGGATAAGAGCACATTAATGTGCTGTTAGGTCAGGAGAAAAAAGGCAACTGCATATTTTGCTCTTAATACTGCTCCATCAAATAAGCATTTAGCAGAATTATCACATCTGGTTAAGAAACTTTTAGTAACTAAAATCCTAAAAATGGATTGCTGGACCCCATAGATACCTGCTCTGATTCACCTCTACCAACCAATGATAGGCAATTAAAATAGTAGTTTCATTTGTCATATGCTTAAAGCTTGGTAGGAAACAAAATATCACAGTATTAATTATTATAAACATGAATATTATAACTCACTATAACTCAATTTAAGATCACTACTAAAGTACCTTCTTTCTAAAGAGAGGGGGGGAGGAGGGAAGGAAGGAAGGAAGGAAGGAAGGAAGGAAGGAAGGAAGGAAAAGAAAAGAAAAGAAAAGTTTGGACTCTTCGTAGAGAAAGGCAAATATTCTTTCATAAAATGTCAGAAACTTGGTGGAGTAACTCCTGTGAATAAAGAATATTAATTGAAGAATTAATTTTGTTCGAAAGGAGCAGAAGTAATCGTAGGGGAAAATAAGGTGTACTCTCCACTAAAACTCTCCACACCAGCTCAAAGATCCAAAGGAACAAACTTAGAGATGCTGTAGATAGTATCCAAGTTAGTTTCAGTTTTGTATGGCTGCCCATCTCAGAGCACTGGGTGGTTCAAAATAACAAAAACTAGTAAAGGAGGGAATGCAAACTATTGTTTGTTCAACAATGCAATAAATGTGAATAATATTTTCCAAAAGTAAACTGAAGATCTTTCAAAGAACATGATGTATCACTGATGGGGAACTTTAATTACTTTGCCATGTGTGAGAGATAAACTCTGTTAAATGGGAAATTCCTGACTTGTCTTACTGACAACTTTCTTCTTCAGAGGCTTGAGGAAGGCCCAAGAAGCTTGATGTTAACCAGGATGGAACATGTTTATGAAATAACTATTTACTCTAAATGAGTTTAAAAGGTCAGATGAATTGAGACCTGGGGTTCTCAAGATTGCTGATAAATTGAACTTCAAGCATATTAGACATAGATTCTGGTCAGTCAAAGGTTAGATCAAGGAGCAGCTACTTACTAAGCAGTATTTTGGATGGAAACAGAAATAAATAAAATAAATATTTCCCATTTCCCCATTTCCCTATGAAATGGCACCTTATCTTCTGGTCCAACTCTGCTGTCAATGTAATACATGTGATGTCCTGTTTTTATGGAATATATACAATATTATACAATATATGAAACAATACTAATGTCTCCATACCATAGGAGTCTCAAACTGTCACGTAACGTATCCCAACTTTTTCCCGCTTCGTTAAACTGGCGTGGCCAGTGCATGGTGCATCCGGCCCACGGGCCAAGAGTTTGACACCCCTGCCATACAACATAGCACCAAGGTCTTTCTCTTCAACAAGTGGTTATGCAGAAAATGACTGGCAGCCCACGAAATTGAGGCTACAACCTAGACTGAGATAATAAGTCTCCTCCAAGAACAGGTGCTGCTAATACAGGTTTGACCTCCCAAACTAGGGGTATTTCTACTTCTATACTAGTTGACTATGTCTGTGTGGCCTCTTGACCTTTCAGCTAAGCGTATGAATTGACTCTGTCTAAATCTAGTTGTAGACATTCCATAGTTTTATTTAAGGCTGGGAATATCAATGAATGATGTGACAATATAGTCAATGTTGTCTGAATCTACTCAAGCTAACGTAAGTTAAGAGAGGCTGAGATCAAGACAACATACAATAAGCTAGGCAGTCACAATGATCTTTCCTACATTCTCACAAATTAGGCAATTGTACTTAGGTAATTGCACCAGAGGAGACACCTCAGTGTGATCTCTCTCAAAATGCATGGCTGTTGGCATAAAGACAAGTGATTTTTATCTTCAAAATGCCTTCTGAAGGAGATTATAAACCCTTGTCTCTATTTTGTTTTGTTGAATGCAGGATAGATTGCAAGTAGCATGCAGTATACTGCTACCTCATGTCCAGTCAGCTTCAAGATGAGCCTTGTACTCTTTGAAGAGCCTCATTAAAGGCTCTGAAAAAGTATTAAGAAGCCATTGCTTGCTTTTAGGAGTTGACTCACTGACGTTAATATGGCTCTTAAAGCAGCCACAACTATTTTTCAGGCTTACATATAAGATCATAAAAAGACAGGTTGCTTTAATGAGTAACAGGAATGCTGTGCTTGCACAAGTTCTGAAGCACTTCTTCCCAATAATTTTCAGAGTATGAAGAGTGTTATTCTATTTTTTGAGCCGTGGTGGTGCAGTGGTTAGAGTGCAGTACTGCGGGCTGCTTCTGCTGACTGCTGATGGCCAGCAGTTTGGCAGTTCAAGTCCCACGGCTCAAGGTTGACTCAGCCTTCCATCCTTCCGAGATCATTAAAATGAGGACCTAGATTGTTGGGGGCAATGTGCTGACTCTATAAAACTGCTTAAGTCTAAGTGCTATTTTTACAGGGGAAAAAGTTTCTACTGCCAAAACACTAAATAACTAGTTGCATGCAATTTTCTGATTAATATAATTATCTGTGAAACTAAATGCACCGATTCAAAGAGGTTTTACACTCTGAGTACTCCACTAACATTTCCATTCCCTACACCACCAGGAGTACTTTGAAACTGGTATAGAATTTTTGCATGGGATCCTTCATTAACAGGGAATTCTTTTTTCAGGTTGTTGATTTAGATATCAGTATGACTAGCTTAATTCTTTTAAGACTAGATGCTCTGCCACCCTTTCCTCTTCTAATAAATTTAGAATTTTGAAACGTTTGATTCAGCTCATCCCATTCATGTTTGCAGAAGATACCATTCAGTTGGCAGAAGATACCATTTGATTAGTGCAAAGACAGCCTTAACATAGTGGGCGTCAATTTTTAATGTTTTGCTTTTTCATTGGGAGAATATTTAGTAGCATTTATTTGGGAAAGATTAGGGGGGTTAAGAATTAAAGGATTTCCTTATGATTTTTTTCTCCTCTGCATTGTTTAATAAATTATCTTTAAATTGATTCTTGCTGTAAACTACCTTAACAGAGCAATGAAATATGCTATGAAGTTTTTCAGTTAATTCCCAGTTTAATGTCTATAGTTAAAAACAGAGCTGATCATATTTGCTCCATTAAGCCATCATTGTGTACATATTATACACAGTATATTGTATATTTTCCTATACAATGTACATAGGAGATTATTCACACGGTTGTATTCACCAAACAGATAACTAACCTATGAAGATAATGGAAGACGTCTCAGTCATAGATAATAGAGTTAGGAAAATGCATTGCAAATTAATTATCACAACTTTAAGCAATTCTTAACCATCTTTCATAAAAGCTATCTGAAGAAAAGAAATGGAAAAGAGGGTATGGTGATCTTAAAGAAAGGAAAAAGAATTTGTGAGGTTCATCACTAGCAAATATCCTTGAAATATTAGCCTTAAAGGAATGCAGTCTCCACCCTTATCTAAAGATTATTTTGCAGATGTGTTCCATCTTCACAACTTCCCCTGTTAATGTTGCTCTGGCTAAGCTTTTTATCAACAAAGTTTCTCTTCATGCTTAATCTTAATTTTCCTTCCTGGAAGTCCACTGTTTCCTTCTGCTGTTAATTGTCTTGGAATATAGCATTACATTCAGTTTTGGATTTTTTTTTTCCTATGGACACTGATGCTCATACAATTGGAAAGCTGCAACCAGAGAAGCCATGAATAAACCAATCAAATAATAACCATTTGAACCATCTGACTTTCATCTGGCTATGAATGGAAACAATATTCTAGTTACAGCATTGTCACCACTTAAAAACATGGTGGCTCCAAATATTTCAACACCCTTCTCTCTTTCTCTCCCCCACCCCTTGTTTCTTTTTTTGAAACAAACCTTGCTCCAAATGTCTTTGTAGACTGCATACAACTTTGATTTTGTGTATTCCTGGAAAATCCAAACTTCTAACTCCAGGGGGGCGGAGGGGGGAATCTGTCTGCTTATTAAGGATATACGATGCCAACATATAAAAGCTTCTGTTTTACCCTATAGTTATCCTTTTTTTAATGAATGAAAATATTCCTAGTTTGGCATAATTTTCAATTAGGGAAAGAGATCCAACTTTTTCAGCATATCATCTTTCTCATTTTTGTGATATTTTGTTTCCAATGCCTATAATATACCATCTGTGGTTATATTTTGGAATTCCATGGTAACGTTATACAGGCTCTTCCCTAATAATTGGAACAATGCCCTTTTCACTGCAATTAGAACATGAGTACCTATTTTCCCTGAGTTTTCTGTTTGATCCTCAGTCTTTTTCCTTGAAAATCTGGGCAGGCATCTGAGTCCCATCAATTTACAATATTTGAGAACTATTAGGAAAACCTAAAACAGCCTTTCTCATCTTGTGCCATTTTTATATGTATATATCCAGGTAATCTCCAGCTGAATATGACCACAGTATGCATTAAAGATACGGGATCACATACAAATGTATATGGTCACATTGACAAATTTGTAGAAAATGCAGGTGGTTTTTCCTGGCTCTCATCATGTGCTCACAAATGTCTACCATACAAGTTTTCCTTTTCCATCCATGACAGCACTTTAGAGGGGAATTCCAGTATTAGATGGATAGAGAGGAGGAAACGAGAATATATTTCGATGGCATAAAATAACAATCACAATAGTAAGAGATCTCAGAAAATGTCTTATTTGAAAACCTCTTTCTCCTCTCTTCATCGCAAAGCCTTTGTCTAATTCTCCCTGATCCCTTTAAAAAGAGATCAATGTGCTTTAGTGACATTTTAGAAATATTGATAGTTGGTATTTATATTTGGTAGGAGCAAAATGACAGTTGCATTAGAACCTCAATGCCTTCCTCTGTCAATATGAAATTATTAAAAACATTGGGAGACAGACATAAACATTTCTGCATGAAAGGCTGCTCTAAAAGTCTTGAATATCATGCAAGATGTTGTCATCCATAGTGAAACATCTGGCAATGACATTTAATCCATCCAACCAAAACCAGATCCTACAGCAGGAACAGCAGGAGCAGAAGATGGTATTTGGCCATGACAGAAAGGTTCCTTCAGCGAACAGATTCAAGGGCACTGTAGGGTCATTGCTTTCACCTGATTGGACTTACTGAATTCATTGGACTTACTGATAAGGTATGAAGACTGTATTATCTGATTGGATTTCACAATAAAAATGGAGAATTATTATATGTTAATGGCTGCAAAGATTCTATATGCATTTTATTAGAAAATACCTCAGTCCTGACTAGCTTGAGGTTGACTCAGCCTTCCAGCCTTCCAAGGTCAGTAAAATAAGGGCCCAGATTGCATATGCGGCTCTCCTGCACGTGTGCAGAACCTTCTGCGCGTGTGCAGATACTTAATGTAAAGGAATTTAATGATCTCCTGGAGAATAGGCAGACCCTCCTGCCGCTGGCGCTACCAGTTCGGCGAGCCGAATAGAACCAGGGGGATTTCACCGCCAGCTTAGAGGGGGCTGTAAAGCACAGGGAAGTGGTATACAAGTCTATGCGCCACTGCTATTGATTCCGTCATTGACTAACAAAATTTCATTCAATAAAGTGAACAGCATAAAATGATCCCCCAGTAACAAGAACTATTGGTCATAATTTGTGGCCAAAGCTTACACATAAAGCAGCAATTTTTTGCTATTTTAGACAAATGAAAAGCATCTTCATTATTCAACAGATAGCACGAATAAAAAAGAGTGCCCTGCAAATTTAAAGAAAAGAGGGTTAATCAACTAGTGGTGAAAGACCCCGTGGAAGTGGCAATACTGAAGAACATGCTTTCTAAGGCACTCAAATCACAGGGGCAGTATAGGGTTTCATAGGGGTTTTTTTCTGCTTTTCCCTCCCAGCACAGCTGAGGGGACAGCATTACATTGAGCTACAGATGAAGCTGTCCTGGATGGATGGGGGATCTGTGGTATGATAAAAAAAACAAACCACATGAGGATGATTTCATCACTAAGCTTTGGTTATTTGCAGCTATATTAGGAGATAAAGCAGCATTTTCTGATTGACTTTCTATGGCTAAGAACTTTTCCCTTGGTATTGATGCATTTTGATCTGACTCTATGGTTAGGATGGCATCACTGGAAAACCATAGACGTTCAGCTTCTTTAGACTGCTATTTCTCAAGAGGATTTGTAGTTGTCTGCCAGCATTAGATGGATCAATCCACAAAGGGTTGTGCTACAGTTTTCACTAGTAGGTAAAGATATTTATCCAGAGGTTAGATTCAAGTTTACTGATTCCTGCTTCCCATTGAAGTACTGCCTTTGGAACACAGTGGGTTGAACTTAAAGCAAAAAAATGTGCTTGGTTAACCCAGTTCAAATTGCTAGAAAGATTGTAGATAGTTAAAAAATATATATGGTAAATTAATACTATATGTGTACTTTAAACGAAGAGACAAACTCTAAAATATAGTTTTAGATGTGACACAATTCTATAAATAATATTCTTTTTATTTTTTTTGCATGCAAAGTTATTCTGTGGGAGGCATAATTTAATTAGTCATTCTTCTGAAGACGGAATCAGAGATTTACCTGTAACTGCCTATGATCAATTAATGATAAGTATCACCTCAGTTGAACCAGCCAGCCTTCTTCCAGGCTGTTGATAAGAAAAATGGATATGAAATATCTTATAATATCAGAAGCGTCTAATGATGCATTGGAATATGTTATGATGCTTCAGATTGTCTTTAACCCATCAGAATTTCACTTCCTGTAGCTGATTCTTCCATTTGTATCATCTGTTTTTTATATTCTTTCATAGATAGTTAATAATATGGGGGGGAGCGGGGAGAGAAGAAAGGAGGAAGAGGATATTTAAGACCTACAAAGCTTTCTACAAAATATATTTCAGTAGTAGAGGCTAATGAAGTAAGTGAACTTACAACCTGATTAGGATTAGAAGTCAGGTTCAGTTTGAAAAACCATTTGCATTATTAGAACTATAGGATGCCTTTAGTCTAAACTAGGGGTGTCAAACTTAAGGCCCAGGGGACTGATCCAGCCAGCAGAGTGCTTAGATCTGGCACATGGGGCTGCCCTGGAAATAGCAAAGGACCAACCTGCGGTGCCTCTGCCAGTGAAAACAGAGCTTGGGTGGGCCAGTCATGGCCCTCCAGAGCTTCGTTTTTTCTGGCAGAGGTATTCAGGAAGCAGTTGCAGTCAAAAATGGAGCTCTGGAGACCGTTTTCACTGGCAGAGGACTTGGGCTACCACAGGCACCCCCAACACCAGTGACATTGAGTTGGTCATGGCCACCCTGGCCACGCCCCCAAGGTCAAACACAACTGATGAAATCAAGTTTGACATCCCTGGTCTAAACAGTAAGATTCTTCTTTTCTTCAAATAACTCAAAAATCATTATTAAACATAATATTTTAATATTTTTCCTCTTCCACCCTACTCTTTCTTCCTGGGCCCTTTACAAACAACCAAAAATTAAGAGGTATGTTTCTGTATTTAGAAATTAATGTACCTTTGCAATTTATTTATTTATTTATTTTATTTTATTAAATTTCTATACCGCCCCTCTCCTTGCGGACCCGGGGAGGTGTAGAGCCATAATCATAAAACATATAGATAGAAAAATTAAAATATATATTAAATGATTTTATGGCTCTAAAATCTTAAAATTTAAATGCTATTAAAAATTTCCCCTAAAAATTCTTAAATATTTAAAACCCCTAATTCTTAATTAAAATTTTAACCCAAGCCAGC
>JANHFP010000898.1:199188-209964 GCA_032468135.1 Calamaria suluensis | reverse complement strand
ATACCTTATATAACAGTAAAAACTATACCTTACAAGATATTGAAAAGATGTGATATTGTATATATGCAAATTTTTTTAAAAAATAATTTTTTTTCTGTATTCAAAATTTTTACAATAAAACTTAAAAAAAAAGAGTTCATTGAGGATAGGTTGTACTTATGTGGAACGGTGCTATGATGTCTCGTGTTACATCATTGCTATCCAACATTCAATCTTCTTTTAAAACTTGAAACAGCTGTAAATGTTGCCACTGTATTTGCATTTCCTTTGTATGTAATAACCTAAAGAGAAATTTATCTGACTTGGCTTTTCCTGAAAAAGGTGTAGATTTAAGTTCCATGTTTTCAATAACAGTTATCTAATGAGGTGGATAAATTGGAGGCATTAACATATTAGAAAATTTTGAAGTGCCAGGAAAAAAGGTAGCAAATAAAATCTTCAATACTATAATTGTACCATGATCTACATGAATCCAAATCATTTTATGAAGGTGACATCTGTCAACACATTTAGAACATGTTTAAAGATGTTGATTAGAAAAGGTAAGTACTATAGAAACCAGGTTTATATAAAGATGTATTGTGCAAAGATCAAATAAAGCAATACAGCTAATTCTTAATATTTGTGAGAAGTTTTGTTTTGTGAATTATCAGCCAATTCTTCCCATAAAATGCAGATTGATAACATATGTAATAGTGTACAATATCACAAAGTTGACATGTATATGATATATGCAAGAACATAACATAGTACTGACAAAATATTTGTTTGCTTTGAGTACCAAATTCAAGAACTTTTTTTTAAAAAAAGAACAAAAAAAAAGAACAGAATTATCTGTGGCTGAAAATACCTCTCTCTAAATCACCTAATGACAGGAGGCTAGAAAATGTGTTTTCACTGCATCTTTGAGGTTTCTATGACAAGCTTTTACAGAAGAAATCTAATAACAGCATTCTTTAAACAGAAAGCATTTATGTTGTTAACCAAGGTGTATATAATAATCTTAGACATACATAAAGTTGGTCAAAATCCAGTAGACTAATGTATATCAGAAGTCTGTACATCAAAAGTAGCCTCCAAAGTAGCCTGAATATGAGAGATTTTATCTACAAAAATCATTGAAAGTATTGCACAGAAGGCCTTATAGAAGTCTGAAGATTCTGTTAATAGACGTCTGCAGAAAGAGATCTGAATTATAAATCAGTTCCCCCACACCCAGAATCTAAAATTGTGTAGATTGTGAAGTAAGATGTGTGGATTCCATTTCCAGAATTCTCCAGCCATCCATGCTTCATCTGTTGTATTTGATTTCTTTGATCTAACCTCTGTAAGGTATTTGCTGTTGCTGCTGTTATATATGATTCTCTCTTCTGGATCTGTTTCTTAATTTTTATTGTTCCTTGCTATGTAACTGTATGCTGCCAAGTCATTCAAAGTTGGCTGACTTCTAAAATAATGAATAAACCAACCAACCAACCAATAACATATGGAAGGGTCTATTCAGCTCTATTGTTCTTCTTTCAAGGTAGCCAGTCTAACTCTTGTTATAACAGAGGACTCGCCATTGCCTGCCTCCATCCAAGTCAATCTACTTCAATTGGGTCATCAGTTCAATTGGGCATTATCTATTTGAATCCAATTCATGTTAAAGATGCAAGGAATTATGAATATTTAAGACCTCTTTCTCTCATGTTCCTACCACAATGTTAAAATCAGCTAGCAGGACACATTTATATGTTGATTTATTGTTGTTGTTAGTTGCAAAGTAATGTCCAACCCATCACAACCCCATGGACAATGTTCCTCCCTGCTTTCCTGTCCTCTATCATCCTCTGGAGTCCATTTAAGCTCACACTGACTGCTTCAGTGCCTCCAGCCAGCCACCTGGTTTTCTGTCGTCTCCTTTTTCTTTTGCCCTCAATCTTTCCCAACATTAGCCACTTCTCCAGGGAGTCCATCCTTCTCATTAAGTGGCCAAAGTATTTGAGTTTCATCTTTAGGATCTTGCCTTTTAAATAGCAGTCAGGGTTGATCTCCTTTAGAACTGACTGGTTTGATCTCGTTGCAGTCCAAGGGAGTCACAGGAGTCTTCCCTAGTGCCATAGTTCAAAGGCCTCAATTCTTTGGTGTTCAGCCTTTCTTATAGTCCAACTTTCTCAATGATTACATTGATTCCAATTTCAATCTAACTCATTAAAAAAATGTGTCACAGATTGTGTCACTGAAGCAGGTTATAGTTGTTTTGATTGAATTTGCTTGAAAACTATAATACAAATTATATTATAAATAGAAAATGTTCAATTTGGCTTTCTGCTAATATACTGTACCATTATCAATATCCTATGCATTTGAGTATTTTATTCTGCTTCATAGAAAACCCTTTTCCTATTTTTTTCTAGTTTGAAATATCCCAGACGGAACGCATATACTATAGTCTGGTCAGATGCAAATTGGATAAAAAATATACCCAGAAGATTAAATAAATATTAGTTATGAATTGTATAGTCTTAAGCAAGGACTGAAGTAAACCATTGTATACTTTCGGTATTAAACTATCTTTGGGAGAAAGGACTGCAAAGCTCTTCTCAAAATATTTATCAAAACTAAGTATGGTACTCCTTTTCACGGGGAACCTGTTTATTTTTTGTTTACCTTGTGGCCCCAATTTATTATCTTTCTGGATTTTTTCAAAACACTTAATGTGTGGAAGAAACAGTAATTTCCTCAATGCACAGCCTTCTTTCGAAATAACTGTATGCAATGATGAAGAGGAAAAATTACTTTTCCCTCAAAACGATTTATTCTCTGATGCATTGTAACCCAATAGCCAGCATTGCGACACCTGTCTGCCTCTAGCCGAGCTTAAGCGAAACTAAAATTGAGTTGGTTTCTCGTTTTTTTTCTCCTCACGACAACTTGGCCCACATAAAAATAAATAATTAAATGGGGGGGGGGGGGGAGAGAGAAATCGTTTCCCAAGAAGCTAAACGTCCCTTTCTCAGGTAGCTCCCAACCTCTTTGATGTTGAGCACGCGCACGAAACTCTCCTCCGCCTGAAGGGGGCGACGCCGACGCACCCCAGAAAAAATCAGATCTTTCTTTTTTTTTTCCACGTCTCGCCGGCTCGAGAACCCGCCAAACCCGCGCGAGCGTGCGTACAGAACCCGCCGTAACTGAAGCGCCAGTGCGCGTGCGTCTATAACCGGACTAACGTTAGAGGCACCTGCGCAATTCATAAAGCATCCTGAGGGCTGTCGCTTGCCGGGCCGCCTGGCTTTTTGCAAGCAAAACTCCTGCGTGAGGGTACGAGATGCCAAGTTGCCTAACCGCCCGCGGCCTTCGCGCCGCTTCCAGTTCTTCGCGAGGTTGCGGTTCGGTAGCTTCGAGTCCCCCAAATTTAGTGACTCGAAAGTTACCCGCCGCCTTGACCGTGATGGGCCAAAGCCATCCTCTGTGAAGAAGCTGATGGGACTCTCCCCCCCCCCCCCGCAATGGGGAGGGTTGCTGTCAAGCCAATGCTGGCGTTGGAAGTCGGCTGCCCGGCTGGCACTTTTGCTGCGCCGCCGGCGGGAGACTGGCCTGAGGTCTTCCCTGCCCCTCTGCCCTCCCAAATTGTTCAGTTTACTTGTCAAGCCGTAGGACAGCTGCCCCCCTCATGGCTTGACCCCATCCCGTCGGCTTCTTGGCCCATGAGGGTATATCAGAAAGGTAGAAAGAAGGCCCTCGTGGTTGCTGGGCCTGGTTTGCAGAAGTGTCGGCCCCCCCGCCGCCCATTGGCTGCTTTAAGATGGCGGACCAGCTCTCAGAATTCTCCAGCTGCTGGCTTGGGAATTCTGGAGGTTAACAGAATAACAGAGTTGGAGGTCTTCAAGTCCAACCTCATCTCCCTGCTCAAGCAGGAAACCAAGTCTTAACTGGCCACATTTGGGGAAAAAACTGCTTTAAAACAAAAAGGACTGGTTCATTCCATGGAATTTTAAAGCACCCTTGCTTCTGTACTACTATTCTCTCAGTTATGCTCCTTTCCAACTAGGCCAACCATGAAGGAAAGACCTTGTGGATGCTAAGCAGCAATATTGAGAAAAGGCTTTATCCCCTTGGCCTTTGTTTCAAAAGCTGGGTCTGGTACTCTGTTGCAAGAGGAGACTTGGGTTTTTCAAAACAAAACTGCCCAAAACCACATCTAATGTGGTCCTTCAGGGCGATCCTATAATATTCCAAGAAAGAGATCGGCACTGTGTTAACTGCACGGTTCTCTCTCATTTGCTGCAGAGCTGCCCATTTTCTCTGCTGGCTCCTGCTCTTGTCCGTTCCAGCATTGAGCATGGTAAAGAAGAATACTATCCCTGATGGGTAAGTATAGCATAAGTACTGCCTAGTCCTGGAAAGATAAAATAAGAGTTCTGACAGCCCCCCACCTGGTTCTCTCTTGCCTCAACAGCATCTTTGTAATTTGCAAGGTGAGTATGATAACAGGAGTATACAGGTTATCATCAACCCACATAATTATTTTATCCTACATTTTATAATGCTCCATCGGACTTCAGTATCTCCTATTCCTCCTCTATCCTCAACTTTGGACTTTGAATAAATTAACTCTATAATTACAGTTATGTCAGAGGCATGGCATAGAACAGTGGTTCCCAAAGGGGGTGGTATTGCACCCTGGGTGGCAGTGGGATGCCTTAGGGGAGCGGTAAGAGGCAAGCAAAACAACGAATGTGGGCTGAATCAACAGAAACCCACAGCTCGCTCTTCTCCTTACTGTGGCTTTCTGTTGGATGATGTAGGGGTGAAATCTAAAACCTGTTGCCACTGTTTCTATGGTTGTGGCTTGGTGGGGGGTCATGTGACTAGACGAGGCTTTGAGTGACATTGAGTTGGCCATGTGCACTCAGTCACAGGACACCCAAGCCACGCCCACAGAACCGATTGGGGGTGGGGGGCACTTGGATAGGTTTGTAGCACCAAGGGGGCGGTGGACTGAAAAAGTTTGGGAACCACTGGCTTAGTCTCTTTCAGAATTGCCTGCACAGAAGTATTGTCAATCCTCCTCCTTCTGCTATTTATTTATTATTTTTGTGGTGCAAATGGGCTTTCATTGTAAATTAGTTCTGAGGAGTGAAACACTGGCTGTTATGACACAATATATTGATTTTTAATAAGCTCAGCCTCCAATGTCTTACCTTCCTTGGTGATGGGAGCAGAATGCTTCGCTGGTCTTTCCCCATCCTTTCATTTGCACCAGGAAACTGGGGGTTGGTTAACCCTTTCACTTCTGGACCTTTTGCACATAGGTCCAAGGCCTGGAGTAAGGGAGAGTGGCTGGGAGGCAGAGCTGGGTGTGGTGAGTGATGTCGAGTTGGCCACACCCACCCAGTCACATGACCACCCGGACACTCCTACCCAGCCAGTCATTAGGCCAGAGAAGCAGCTGTGAAATTATTTGAATCCCACTACTGGGCAAAATTCATTTAACAACTGCCTCACTTAGGAACTGAAGTTTTGGGTCATAGGCCGAGGATTACCGGTACCTGAATTTCAAGTAGGTGAGGAATGCGATAGCTGAATAGCCCTGCAGCATCTCTCGGGGATTAGTCCAATGGAATGGAGGGATTTCTCATCCCTCACAAGCCGATAGACATGAAGATCATCCCAAATAACTTTTCAAGTTCCTTCTGAAGTCTGAGGCAGTAAAAACAGTGGTAGTAAGGAAGTATCTTTAAGCTGAAATCCTATGGAAGTTTATTTGTATATGACCTGTATGCATTTTTACTTTTGAATAACTTCTGTGGTTTGCACAGTTACAATTAATGAACTGGATGCCTCTACGATCCCCGTGCTCCATTCTAGGAGTTTTATTTCTGTCCCAGAACTGAGTTCATAATCCTCACATGCGTAAAACCACCCCTGCCTGTATCCTAATACAGACTTGGGTGTCTCAAATCACAAAACAAGCATTTCAATTTGAGATGCTGGCCAGCCCAGTCAGAAGAAGAAAAGGTGTTTAGCTGTTTAAAGACTGTGACCTAAAATTGACCAAAGATCATGATTAACAAACAAGATCCCAAACAATTTTCCCTGGAATCCACTACTGCTTGCATGCTCTGTCCTATATCTCTATAAAAGGCTTTCTTGTATTTGCAAAATCGAGGGGGGAGGATGTACCTCCAAGAATAATTTTTATATATATATTATATTATATCATATTATAATGAAGCAGAGGATCACTTTCCTAGTTTCTTTCTTGTCTTTATAGTAGAAGACTAATATTGATTTTGATTAAGTCGGTATCTGTGTTTTTAAAAATGGCAGTAAGCCCACACTGCCAAAGTTAAAACACTTTTTTCCCCAAAGAAGGAAACTGTTTTAGGGTCTCTGGTGGAGAATAATGGAATCCGACAAAACGAAGTCAAGCCAAGCTCTGGAACTGTGTAACACAATCTAACCTTTTCATGTTTAGACTATAAGCCATTTTCATACTGCATTCCCCTTACTGTTATAGCTTTAGAAACAGCCACAAAGGAGACAGCTGGCATGTTTTGGTTATAAGTACCAATTCCACAACTATCATTTATAGACGCAACTATTATTCCAGTTCTTTGCAAATTAAAGGAAGTGTTCCAGTTAGGGTGAGGAAAAAAGTGAAATCCTTGCCCTTGGCATTTCATGTAATATTTTTGGAGTAGAAAAATAATTGACAAAAAGATTGGGGGGGAAAAGAGTGAACACTGCTAAAATTATTGAGAAAATGCATAGCGCAAGAGCCAGTAAGACAGGAAGTCTAGCTAGTGTCCTTGAAATGTTCTCCAAGTGAGGTCTGCTAATATTTCCAGGAACTGAAGAGATGACCATTTAACAATAGCACTTAGACTTATATACCACTTCATAGTGCTTTTACAGCCTTCTAAGTCAGTGATGGCTAACCTTTTTGTCACTGAGTACCAAAAGCAGGGGAAACGCAGCAGGGGGTGTCGCCTGCGTGCCCACACCCATAATTCTATGCACTCCACCAATTACTTTATCCCTGTGCTCATGTGCCCACCAATATGGTTTTGTGTGCCACCTGTGGCACGCGTGCCATAGGTTCGCCATCAGGGGTGTAGAGTAATACAAGGATGGGCCAGTTATGAGCAGTGAACAAACAGTAAGATCTCCATCCTAGGCACAACAAGGGGTGTCTTTTTTTTTTAAACTCCTCAGCAACCAACAAATTTAGCATGGCAGCTCTCCCTGGAATTCAGAATGTGGCAAATAAATTATCAGACAAACTTTAGACACACACGTACACCCACCCCCAAAATCATACATTAAAACTCCCTTCCCTTGTTTCTCCTGCATCCTTCTAGCACCTTGTATTTGTGAAAAAAAACAGTTTAAAAATACAGTAACACATTTTAACACATTTTGTATGCCTTAGCAGAGTTTAAGAACACAAAAGCACATCAAACACATCAGAATGAATGAAATGAAATATATTTAACACCTGCCTTAGCAGCTGAAATTAAGTGTTATCAGCACAGGTAGCATTACACTGTAATCCTACAATTCACTCACATTCACACTAGCTGAACAAATATTTCTTGTTATGGTGCACTGTTCATTCCAGGGTCGGTTTGCTTTTTTTAAAATTATTATAAGTGTAAAAGAAAAAGCATGCTAAGTCCTGACATGCACTTTTAAACTCAATATTTATAACATGTCGAAAATAATTCTGACATCAGCGAAATAGATCAGAAATAGAGCCAAACACTTTGTAAAATTGCCATCATTATATAATGTCAAGGGATATAGCTGTTCAAAGGCTAAGCCAGTCAGTAAAATTAAAACCAAAGCAAGCTGGTTTTCAAAAATAAACTCAACCACATGCTTCAATGAATGGATGAATCACTTTCTGTTTTTGTTTTTTACAGCCAACTTTTTAGAAGCTGAAACTGCACTTTTTCTGACCTTTTTTTTCCCTCACACCAAAAAAAATATCTTCTCAACTTTAAAAAGAGGAAGCCAATGAAGACAGAAGTAATGCAATTAGGATACATAAATTTAGCAGGCATGCAATGATATCCTGTTTAAGAGATTATGTTGTCTTTTTTAAAATAATAATAATAATATCTTCACCACAATAAAAACGTAGTTCCCTTAATGCAACCAGAGCTTTGTATATGCAGACAATTTCCAAATCGGGCACAGGTTAAAACCTTCCCCTCTCCACAATTTGTAACTGGGTTTTTTCTTCCACCACTCAAGGTTATTAAACAGGATTATGAACTATTTTTTTTATTAAAAAAAAAAGGAAAGGAGAAAGACAATAACTTAGAGATGCCCCATACTTTACTTAAGACAAGTATTCTTTTCTGAAGTCTCCCTCCCTCTCCCCCAAAGATGCACTCAAAAGGATCTTGTTTATTTATCTTTCCTTACCAGTCACGCTCGGCAAAATGTAAAACCTTTCACTGGAGGAGAAACCCATAGCAATATCAACCTCTTTTTTTCCCCCATGTTCATCCGCATGGATTCCCATTTTGAAAGAAACATCTTGATTCTTAATAGAAACACAGAGGCTGTACAGAGGAGGGCAAGGGGGGGAGCAAGAGGAAGGAGACAAAAAAACCACCCCAAATCTAAAATCTGTAGTAGGGTTACAACTGCCCTGCCTCTCTCTATGACATTTCGAAGACTCTTTTTTTTAATACGTGTGGTTTGCTGGGCGTGGCGTGGCTTGGTGGGTGTGGCGGGGAAGTATGCTGCAAAATCTCCATTCCCACCCCACTCTGAGGCCAGCCAGAGGTGATACTTGCCGGTTCTCCAAGCTGCTCAAAATTTCCGCTGTCAGTTTGTCAGAACCTGCTGGCTTTCACCTGTACCCCCTAGCAACACTGCCAAGGTTACTTCATTACAATATTATTTTGGTTTCCTTTGTGTGTGCTTTTTTTAATGACGACAAACTTCAAACTTTTTGTTTGTTTGTTTATTAGTGTAGCCTCAGGGCTGAGACTCCTGAGCGGCTGAGCTGACAGGATAGTTGTGATGTTGACCTAAAGCTGTCACAGGATTCCAAAATGAAAATAAAAAAATTCCCGCTTAAGTCACGGAACCGGGGGCGAGGGTGGGCAAAATGAAATTCTTCCCCATCCATCAGAAGCCTTCTGGCTTTCTGCCCACTTTGATTGGCCCTTCCTCTCTCGGCCTAAAATACATTTCTCATCAAAATTGGAGCAGAAAAGGAGAGGAAAAAAGAACGGCTTATTTTCACAGAATTTCCTCTTGACGTCAGACTTGCCACGGCGAGCCGACCAAGGGGGCACTGCCCTCATAAGTAATTTTGAAGGAACGTTTCCCCACCCTCAAAGGAACTGCTGAAACAGCAGGAAAACTTCAATCCCTGCAGAGGAAAGGATAAAACACACTTGTGACTTATTTATTTGTATGTGTTTATAAAAGCCAAAGGTTCTCCTTGCACATATGTGCTAGTCATTCCCGACTCTAGGGGGCGGTGCTCATCCCTGTTCCAAAGCTGAAGAGCCAGCACTGTCCGAAGACGTCTCCGTGGTCATGTGGCCGGCATGACTAAATGCCAAAGGCGCACGGAACGCTGTTCCCTTCCCACCAAAGGGGGGTCCCTGTTTTTTCTACTTGCATTTTTACGTGCTTTCGAAACTGCTAGGCTGGCAGAAGCTAGGACAAGTAACGGGAGCTCGCCCCGTTACACGGCACTAGGGATTCGAACCGCTGAACTGCCGATCTGTATTATATATTAACACAAACTATTTACAATACAAGAGAATTCAAAACTATAAAGCAATGTGCTTCCTCATGCATAAACCAAGCATAGCATAGGCTCATACAACAAGCAATCATCGCAAGCTATAATACATAATCCATACATTACAAGCAAGACACCAGCAAGGCAAAACGGCAAGATATCAGCAGAGCCATGAAATATAGCTAGCCACCGTAGTTAGCCTGCTCTCCTGCTTATAAAGCAACAACCCCACAATTAGAGTAATTACAGGTCGCTTCATCTTCAAGGCTTATAAGAAACTAGCATTCAGAGTTCCATAGGCTCAACAGTAACATCATCAGTGGGAGGGAGGGAGGGTGAGGAGGAGGGAGGGCAGGGTCCTTGGTGCTCTCTGAGCTGGCTTGTTTCCTCGCATGACCTAAACTAGGGAACATTACCAGTGCTGTTCCTGATGATGTTCCCTAGTTGGGTCAGGAAACGTCTGCAAGGAAGCCGCCAAGCTCAGAGCACCAGACCTCCTCTTCTTTCTCCACCCTCTTCTCTTCCTCTCTGCCAACCTCTCCTCCCTTCTAGCACTGATGACGTTACTTAGCTGGGCCAGGAAATGCCTGCAAGAAAATCACTAGGCTCAGAGGGCGCCAAGGACCCCACACTCCCTCCTCCTCTCTGCTATCCCCTCCTACCTTCTAGCACTGATGACGTTACCTAGTTGGGTCGGGAAACGTCTACATGGAAGGCACCAAGCTCAGAGAGCACCAGACCTCCTCTTCCTCCTCCTCTTCCTGTCTGCTATCCCCTCCTCCCTTCTAGCACTGATGATGTTCCCTAGTTGGGTCAGGAAACGTCTGCAAGGATGCCGCCAAGCTCAGAGAGCACCAGACCTCCTCTTCTTTCTCCACCCTCTTCTCTTCCTCTCTGCCAACCTCTCCTCCCTTCCAGCACTGACGACATTACCTAGTTGGGTCATGAGACGTCTGCAAGGAGAGCACCAAGCATCATCATCATCATTATTATTATTATTATTTAATTTAACT
>JANHFP010000898.1:86924-98042 GCA_032468135.1 Calamaria suluensis | reverse complement strand
AATTTAGCTGTCTTCTAACTAAAACCAATTAAAATACAATTAAAATACAATTAAAAATTAAAAGCTAATTTTTAAATCTTTATATTTAAAACCCCGATCATCCCAGGCCAGCTTGCTGGAAGAGGAATGTCTTCAGCTCCATAAATATAAACTCTTGCCAAGCATCCGAATTTAGATCACATGATCATGGGGGAATGCAAGAATTACAAAGGTTGCAATTCTGAACAACTGTCATAAGTCACATTTTTCAAAGCCGTTGTAACTTTGAACAGTCACTAAATGGACTGTTGTAAATCAAGGACTACCTGTACAAGAAATTCAGGGATAATGAAATTGATGAGGGATGGACTAGACTTTCTTGACAAGACTTTGGGGAATGGATTTACTGTACTGAACCATACAACAATTGAGAAGAAATGTTGTGTTTTTGCTTAGAGAGACTTGCTGAACAATGGGTGCTACAAAATATTTACAACAAAGACTTGTGACTCTTGGAAATGAGATATTGGGAATGTTTCCAATTAAAATCTTAGGGGAAAATGTTATTATTAACTTTGCTGTTGGTTTACCTGTTAACTATTTTTTTCTTTACATTTATAATAGATGTATAGCAGGTAAAACTGGTTGCAAATAGATATAGATGTTTCTACATCCTGGACTTAATTCAGAATGGGAGGAAGACATAATTGCTGTTAATATATGGATATGTGCTTTTGTTTTTTGTCTCTTAATCCACAATTTAAAAATGTTTTTGTCTAATTTTTTTTTTTTGTAAAATATACTTTTCTTTTGGGGGGCTGGGAGTTTGTACCTTAATTTTTTGAATTAAAAAATACATAACAGTTGAATTCAAAGCCAAATTTTGTTTCTTGGACATCCAAACATTATACACATGCACTTTTATTTAATCCTTGCTGCTTGCCTATGACTCTTTAGTCAGGTTTCCATGTTAAAAGTAATACTTTTAAGAAAGCTAAGTGGAAACAGTTAAATAAAAAGTTTAGTATCTATATTGTTTCAGTTCATCTAGGTCAGGGGAGTTGAAGTCTGGGAGTTGAATCCACAAGTCTTAAAGCTGCCAAGTTTGGGAACCTCTAGTTTAGATATTGTTTTTCAGCTATAGGAATTGATAGGCAAAGATTTACAGCCTTTTCTCACTGTTATAACCTCAATGGTTCTTCTTTATAACTTTTGCTTTTAGACAGAGGGGTTGCAATTTGCTCCTGAACCCCCATGACTGTCTCAATAGGTCTCAGTGAAAGTACGACACAAGGACCTATGACACGAATTCTGGGGTGGAGGAATAAAGTATCGTTATGAAATTTTGCTGAGGAAGAACAGAACGATGTTCTTCAGCAATTGCAAAATTGCAGTGTGCCATCTTCCTCCTCTTCCAACAAACGCACTTGGTTTTTGCCTCAATGTACAGAATTCATCTGACCCGAGAAAAGAGAATAAAGTGATGGTAATCTTGTTAGATACTGAGTGACAAGCTCTTAGGATCCTAGCAGTAGTGGTTTTCACTTACCTTCGCTACCGGTTCAGAAATGTGAATGTATGGCCCTTCTGTACATGCGCCGAGTGTCCGTGATGACATTCTGGCGGGTGGGCGGAGCCTCCCACCATCACTGCTACTGGTTCGCCCAAACCAGGGCAAACCATTAGAAACCCAACACTGGATCCTAGTAAGTAGATACTATGCCTCTTGCACTTGTGCTACTGCACTTTGGTGTCAAATGCTCTGGATCTGTGGTCACCAACTGGTGGTCTCCGGACCACAGGTTGTCTGTGAGAAAATTTGGGGGGGTCCACAGAAAAATTATTTGCATTTTTTATATTGCACTAAATACTATTTATCTTTTTTTAAAAAATCATATTAGTGGTCTATGGCAGTGGTGGGTTTCACATTTTTTTACTACCGGTTCTGTGGGCATGGCTTGGTGGGCGTGGCAGGGAAAGGATACCACAAAATCCCCATTTCCTCTGGATCAGCTAGGACTTGAGAGGCAGAGAATAGATGGGGGCCGGGTCAGTCAGAATTTTTACTACTGGTTCTCCGAACTACTCAAAATTTTTGCTACCAGTTCTCCAGAACTGGCCAGAACCTGCTGAAACCCACCTCTGGTCTATGGGATTTAAAATTATGAATTTAGTGGTCCCTGACATCCAAATGGTTGATGACCCTTGCTCTGGATTAATTATGGCGATACATAAAATGATAATGAAAACACTATTTAAATGTGTGCTCTGTTAAAGTTTAATATGTAGCCGAAGATGTGTGTTCTTTAAATTTCCAATTTCTAATTCAATTGTATCTTCCCCGTTGCTTTTTTTTTAATATTCAAAGGATGACAAGTTTCCGTACTTCATACAACTAGATTTAATAAGTTATTACAGAAAAAAAAATTAATTCCAAACTACAAATTTGAAGCAGTTGTAAGCAATAGCAGCGTGGAGCTTCATGTTTAGTCACAGTACTGCAGTTCCATACAAAGCATTAGTCCAAGCCAAAAAAGTAAAAAATAAAAGGTAAAAGCCTTTTAGGGTTACTAGCAAAACCAGTCTAAAGAGAACATGTAATAAAAGATATGGTACAATGAAAATTAGTCAGTTGAAAAAAAAACAAGTACAGAGATCTTAGCTGTGAACACTCATCTCCATTATTTTAGACAGCAAATTACAAATACCTAATACTTTATACCCCAACAGAACAACATCCAGAAACAAACCAGCAAAAAAAAAGCAGAAATGATTTTCCTGTATTAGCACCCTGAATATCTATTTGTTGCTAAACAATGTTAAATAAATTTAAAATGTGCAGAACAACATAACAGCTTT
Organism: Calamaria suluensis; assembly: GCA_032468135.1. Lineage (NCBI taxonomy): Eukaryota > Metazoa > Chordata > Lepidosauria > Squamata > Calamariidae > Calamaria > Calamaria suluensis. Next base: position 95,204 of record JANHFP010000898.1, on the reverse strand, counting down.
TGCTCTTCTCCTATTCAGGAGTAAATCATAGCATGAATATTAGAACAGACTCTATGGTTAAGACAGAAACACTACAACAGTAGAAATTAAGAGAACTTTTTAAGTGGAAAAAAAGGAATGCTGACATTATACAAACTGGTATAAAAAGCAACTACATGAAAGGCAAGTTTAACAAAAATAGTTTTAAAAAATCAATCTGTGACTAATCTTTCACTCATATCTTGCAAGTAGAGATGTCACAATACTGAAATATTAACATAGGAGATTTTCTCCCAGTAAAGCACTGTATTTTTGTACTACTCTAACAAAGATAATGAAATCTGTAATAACTGCATATCTGTAATACAATTTTCTTTTAACCCTGCCTTCCTACAAGGCAAGTGTGTAGGCAGGAATGTAAGCACACACTCGCCTCATTCCAATTTTGCAGGAATTTGAAAAAAAATTCTCCTTCACTTCTACTGTATTATGCTTTTACAATTTGTGTATGTTCCAACCATAGAACCTAGAGTGTAAATTTTACTATTTGAAATTGCCTGTACATTACTTACAAAGAACTCACAAAGGCCAACTCCAGATATTTCCACAAGAGATCATGGGACAGCTTCCCTTCAGCTAAAGTCCTCATAAAACCAGATAAAATCTGACCATGGATATATCTGGAAAAGGCCATTGTATCATCTGTTTATGTAACACCAGTTTGAGTTGCAGGATCTAAAACAAGGTTTTTCAAACTTGGCAACTTGAAGGCGTGGGAACTTCAACTTCCAGAATTCCCCAGCCAAGCTAGCTGGGGAATTCTGGGAGTTGAAGTCCCCGTACAGTATCATCAAGTTGCCAAGTCTGAGAAACATTCATCTAAAGGAAGGGATAATAGTATCCAGCTTCCACACAGAGGTTTTGCTGGTATTGCAGTAAATGGTAGGACAGGCAAAGGTGGAGATGAACTACAAAAAATGATGCAGTGTTATTTTTTATAGCAGCAACGGATGCTGTTCTTATGCTATAAGAGACCTAACACAAGAAAGGGAGAAATATACAAGCAGCTTGAAAAAAGTGCTTAGATCAGGTAATAAGGGTTCCTAAACATGCATTAGATAGCACTAACTATGAGAAACTTACACTGTAACATTATGGAGATACTATACAATGTCCTCCATTTGTTCTGAATTACCATGTAAAGAGGTGCAGGGAAATGCAGCATGAAAGACAGGTTTAATAAATAAATAAAAGCATGGCAGATCACCGAGAAGCCATTTGGGAGAGATTTAAGAAGGAATAGTTAAACAAAAACCCAAAAAGAGGATGGATGGTTGGGTACGGAGGAAGTGACGTAGCCAAGCCTTAATGCTGCGTAGTTCCATTTATGTTTTTCACCCTTGCACCCAACTGTGCAACAGTACTGGATGTGCCCATGGTAATGGTGAGGAAGCAAATTGATAGGATGCTAAACAGCCAAGATTGTAGACCTGTTATTTCTACAGATTGGAGTGAATTACAACAGCAATAGTGTTTTATTAACATTGGTGTTGTACAAATCTAGACAGCGAACTGGTACTGTGACATCCCTATTGTCTTCCTAAATCATTCTGATAAAGGAAAAAGCTTCTAAAAAATATCACATCATTTTCCTGCTTCATTCTGTAATTTTATTGCCCAATTATTCATTACAGTTTTTCAATCATTTCACATATCCAACCATTTTCACACCATTGTAAACCACATCAGCAAGTTAATACATAAAGCTTTGCATTTCAAAAAACTAGACACTTTAGTAACAATATTACAAAGGTTTTTTAGCTTCAAAAATAACTGAAAATGAAAAAAATAAACTTTTAAAGAATTAGCATCATAAAATTAATTTATTCCAAGTAAAAATACAAAATAATATTAATGACATTGACCAGATATGAAAGTCTCTCCCAGAAACAACTATATTAATGGTTGAGAAAGCATTCCTTAAAGAAAATCTGAAATAAAAATGAAAAATATGTCAATGTTTAAATTTCTCTTAGCAAAAAATCTTTCTAAAAATAACAATGAAAATCTGTCTCAGTACAAAGGCTACATTACTATTGAAAAAATACCAGCATGAAGAAAAGGTACATATTTGACAGTAGAAAAATGATCTTAGTGAATCACAATGTCTAAAGTTTGCAATGAAAATAAATTTGCAATAAAGATTTATGCCTTTTTTCTTTTCTTTTTCTTTTTTATACAAACAGTACAAACAGTATTGCACATAACAACAAATAGTCGAGGTTAAGTTGCTTTCAAAAAGAAAATCGACTAGTTCAAGTCTCGCATCGAGGGAAGGCCATGAGGGGGCCTGTTGTACCCAGGGGCTCCTTCATCCAGTTGCAGTTCAGAACACTTTGTTTTAAAAAATAACTTCTTTTCTGGAAGGACCCTCTTAGAATCATGGGGTAAGATATTAACAACTTGGGGGGGGCACATTCATGTACAAAAAAAAGGGGGACCTTGTTATAATTTAATAAACTAAAAATTATCTTTAAAAAATACAAACAGAAGAACTCTCACAATTCTGGTCAGTCGTGCATAATCACTTGATTATAAATATACAAATTAAGGGCAAAACAGGTTTTTCACCTTCTGTTCACAACTTCCAGCACCAAAGCGCGGTGGTAAATGCCATCTGTGTACCATTTTTAAGAGGTTTTCCTTATGGGCAGCTGACAATGTCATCTTGTAGTTAGTGGTCCATAAGAACAAAGTATTTCAGCCACACTCTCATATTCACAAATAGACTTCTATCATATAACCAATGACTATTTTAGATTGATTCTTTGCATAGTAGACCATACTATACATTTCAATTTTTTTAAAGTGTAGTTTGTTAAGAACACTTATCTGAAGCATTAGTCTGCTTAGGAAAGGTTCCAAGATCTTGGCTTTTATATTTTCCTTACTTTAGAACAATAGGCTTATTTTCAGATTGGTCATTTGCAAAAATATGTCTGAATAAGAATATTATAAACAAAATATATAATATTTTAGAATTTATAAGAGATGTAATCACAGTAATATAACTGTAGTAAGTGTTGTGTTACACATCATTTCTAACCATTACTGCACATTAAAAAGTTTCCATCCCAGTAACTCTGATCTGAGCAACTAAAATCTATTCATCATCATGAAATGTGCAATAGCATGAATGCATTGCACTGATGCAAATTTAATAATCTGAATACTCCAGACTTAATTAACAACTAAGATGGCAAGGTCCCAGGTCACTTTCCAAATATTAATGAAGCAGAACTTCTACTACATGGATTGCAAGTTGGCAGATATGAATTCTAGAATTGTTAAAGCCCAAGAATTAAAAGTGATTAAGAAGAAGAAGAAGGAGTAGTAGTTATATTTGTCACCTAGAGTTATTTATAAAAATAATAAAGGCAGGGTAAAAAAATAAATAAAAGCCATACATTCAGCAGGCTGAAAGCATTTTCCCACCTCCCCATGGGAGCAGATGATACAACAGTCATTGGGCTCATTCAAAACAGTGATTAGTCTGCATAGAGATTGAAGTTGAATAACTGGCCCTATGGTAAAGCTGGAACAATCTAGAGCTGGACACACTTAAAACTGTAGAGATGAAAGTGGATTTTAGGAAGAATCTTTACCACCTCTTACAATATTAGAAACACAGTATCACAATAAAAATCAAATAAATAAATAAAACTATGAAATCATGATATAACATTAAGTTAGTGATAATCAAATTCTCACCATAGATTTACTGATAATATAGAACTGGGCTGAATATAATATTTAGTTTCCTTTACATAAAGTAGATTACTATAAATAATCTGTTATAGCTGACTAGGAACACCATTCATCAAGATGTTGTTAAAATTATTTGACCAAAATGACACATTCTAATAAGATAGTCTGACAAGCTGTTTATATATAGTAATGCTGATCGAACGTCATGATATTTCAAGTTGTTTTTAATTATCAGTCCTATAGTCAGCAAGAAATAATGTAGGACACCCAGTGTATTCTAACACATAAAAGTGACAAAGCATGAAAGTTTAGCTGCTAAACAATTCTTGCAAATTTTTTAGTAAAGAAGTTTGAGGGGGAGGACATTTCTGAAGATTGGTAGATGACTTCTTATCTAGGCTCCAGGCTCATTTTCCTTTTCCTTTTCCTGTCATCCTGGAGGAAAAAAAATCACCTTAATATTTGCTTCCACTACTTTTAGCCTCAGGAAAGAAAAAAGGCACCTATGTTTATATTTTCTAACCTTAAGCTGTATTTCACTGGTTATAGAACAGGGATGCCACAAAAAAGTTCAATATAAGGTAATTGTATTTGTAACAAAACAGAAATTTCCAATTATGGCTGTGTATGTTTATTTAATTTTCTTATGAAATTTTATGTTGAAGTTTAGAAAATGAGTGGGTTAGTTAGGCTTCTTCAGCTGAAGAAGGTACCGATTTCCTTTTTTAACATACTATGTTTTCCCCACCAATCTATTTCTCAGAGATTGCTTCCTTCTACTCTGTATTCACACACAAAGGGTATCATTTTTGCTCATAAACTGAGTGAAAAGATGCTGTATTTTGGTGTAATAGATATCCATTTTACAGAAATGACAATGTAGGCATGTAGAACCTGCTTTATTTATTTGTTTGTTTGTTCAATTCATACAGATGTTCATCTCAACTGTATGATTCTGGGAAGTTTATAATTTAAAATTTGTAAAAAAAAAAACACCCTCAAACAATATTTTAAAAGTAATAAACAATATAATTAAATTAACAAAATTCATGCCAGGGTGTAAAAATAATCTACACTTAGCATAATCACTGTATGGGTTTCATTGCTCTTCTAGATCTTGATATCTGTGGTACAGTCACATCTTTATGGTCTTATAGAAAGTCAGTAGGATTGGGGCAAAAAAAGACATCCATGGGATGATATTCCACATAATGGTTGCCACAACAGAAAAGGGTCTCTTTCTGATCCCCACATTTCTTAGAGAATAGTATATGAAGTGTGGCATTCCTGATAGACCTAATGGGAAAGATAGATATAACTGACCAGAGGCAGCCTCTCATGTTATCCAGTGGTGTGGCACTGGATAGGTCTTAATAAGTCATCACCACCACCTTGAATTGAACCTGGAAGCATAGTGGCAACCAATGCAGTTTACAGATAAAAAATGTAATATGTGCCTCATGCTGAACACCCATAACTGCCTGTGCAAGTGGGTTCTAAATCAATGAAAGCTTCCGTTTGAGGGCAGCCCTATTTAGAACACATTCCAAAAAACCATACTGTCAGCGTTCCAGAAAATCTCTTCGTCCAATTAAGAACTCCAAAATAGGCATTTCTCAAAGTCTCATATATTGTGCTGACCCAGCCAAATCTAATTACCAGAGAACAAAAAACCCCAACACAAGTGCACAAAAACAAAAATGTCTTTATCAAAAAGTTCACAGCATTCTTTGAAAGCAAAACACAAATAATTACCAGCAAGAATGTTGGCTGCAACTCAGAAAGTAAATATCACGAACCAAAGCTGGTCAGGAAGCAGAAGCAAGACATGAGCAAGTCTCTAGAACAGAAACACGGTTTGATCCCAGCAAGGAACTCCACCCCTTCTCTGCCTTATAAGGCCTTTCCCCTGATTAATGTTTGCTCAGGTGCAAACGTTCCTGATGTCTCTTTACCTGACGTCGCTCCCTAGCATCCGCCAGAGGAACTGCTTCCTCGTCTCCCTCTGAGTCCTGAGCTAATTGGTCCTCAGCTGTGGGGGATAATTGGTCTGTGACATCATCCCCAGCCAAGTCAGTTGACCCCTTTGTGTCGGAATCTGACTCAGGCTGAGGCACGACACATACTTTCGAAGTCTTAGGTTGAGAGGGGCCAGGCAAGGATGGGAGCTCACCCATCACATGGAGCTTGGGTCTCAAACTTGGGCTGCCATCTTTTCAGCCAACAAATCTTAACCACTGAGCCCCCCTGCTGCCTATGAACCAAAGCCAACTCTTCCCTCCCCAAATATGCTAGTGTTGGTAACAAAAATATTATTTTAGCGAATTGGTTGGCATGGAAAAGCAGGTACCAAGAACTCTGCTCAATAGTTCACCTCATTAAAGGAAACCTTTTTCTTTCAAAAAAAAAGTAGTCTTATTAAAAACATGTCTAGGCAATGACAGTGAATTAACATGGAGATTAAATTTTATATATGGAGTTCAAGGCCCCATGAGGCCAAAGGATCCAGAGCTGCATTAGGAACATTGCTTCCTTCGGCTGGTATTGCTTTGAGAAATGAGCTTCCCCAAATGGATGCAGGAAAAAATCCAACTGACTAATTCACTGTTGGTTCTCTTTCAGAGATGCCTAATCAATCTCAGGACATGAGTTGTGAGAGTTTTATATTAACTGGCACTTTGTTTTCAGAATCTGTTTTATTTCAGAAAAAGGCAAAGATGCCTGAAGTCTTTTGGGAACATAACAAAGACCAGGAGCGATTCTTTTTTATTGGTCTCCCCCAGGATTAAACTTCAATGTAATTCCCTCTGAGCCTGTAATTGGAGCCGATCCAGATAAACAAGCTTTGCATTCTTAAAAAATGTGTGGGTTTGCAAAAATAAAAACCAAACAAACCCAAAACCTCCTGTGAATAATAAATATTGTATACACTATAATTGCTAGCATATAAATCATAGCTACTTTTTTTTTAAAGGAATAGTTAGCATTACGATATCAAAGCATAATCTCCCATGAAAGTGCAGGAGAAGGTTGTCTACCAAGTAATGTTGATTTCAGTAAAAGATAACATATGTAGCTCATAGGGGTGAAATCTAAAAATTGTTGCCACCGGTTCTGTGGGCGTGGCTTGGTGGGCACGGCCAAATTGACGTCATGCATGTCACTCACTCACATCATTCTGCCCAAGCTAATTTCAGAGCATTCTCTTGCCCCACTCTCCAGCCTGGAGGGCTGTGCATCCCCCCCCCACTAATCCTCCGTACAAACCGCCCGCCTGGTTTCTGCAAAGGCAGACCTCCCCTGCAGGGCAATCCAAAGAGGGGAGGGGAATGGTGCAGAAAAAGGCAGTGCGGAAGGCAGGCAAGCATGGCAGGTCCGTGGATCGGTTTGGGTGTGTGGCCGGCCAGCGATCGCTACCGTTTCTACGAACCAGCCCGAATCTCTTCTACCGGTTCTACCGAACTGGTGCAAACTGGTAGCATTTCAACCCTGGTAGCTCGGGATTGAACTGGGGGTCCTTGGGGGTCCTCTGAGACAACGAAAAAGTAAGAAGGAAACAAAAAGATCAGGACATGATCTTCCCAGGAGTCAATACCAAGATAAACAGGGATTAACAATCAGACAAACAATCAAGCAGAAAATAATACCTTAATCAAGGAAACATCCAGGAGGAAAAATCCCCCCTAATACTAGTAGGGGAAGCTACTAACAGGAAATAAAACGTTGCAATTCAGGAGCCAGTCATTGGTGGGGCAAAGATTGAGTTTATTGAGTTTCTATACAATAATACAGAAGGAAGACGTTGAGGGCACAGATACAGCATTGTCACTGGTGGTGTCTTCTGGACATTTCCCTCCAATCCCTATGGGCATCGTGTTGGTGGGAACTAGGCGATCTCATTCCACAGCCAGGAGTTTGGTTATCTTATTCCCCCGTGAGGAGTTTACCTGGCACTAACAATCAAATGAGCTCATGTTGTTATCAGAGACATACCAGCAGATAGGTAGCTTTCTATGCCTATCTACACCATATGTCCCCAATTCCCACAATAAACGTCACACTCAATAACCTTGATGATATCATTTTCTTTCGGTAATGAAATGTCCCCAAGCAAATAACCAAGCTCAGAGGGCACCAAAGAGCCCACAGTGTTGATTTCAGTTTAGGAATATTTGCATACATTTGCAAGTCTCTGCCCAGTTTTCAAGCTCTTCCTAAAAATCTGATCTGATGACATGGTTGATCTGGCATGCAAAGTAGCTAATGGAATATTTCCATTTTTAGGGGGAACAAAGCTATTTATTGCTTGGTTTCTGGAAGAATCAAACTCCAAATCAATGTGCAACTAATATACAATCTGGATTCATACTTGTAGCACACTTAAGATTATGCATTTATTACTATTCGATTTTCTGTAGGGCTAGACCAGAGTTGAGATCTCCAAAGTGATGGTTTAGTGCAGAGGTTCCCAAGCTTGGCAGCTTTAAGACTTGTGGACTTCAACCCCAGAATTCTCCAGCCAGCAGAGCTGGC
>JANHFP010000898.1:36592-48884 GCA_032468135.1 Calamaria suluensis | reverse complement strand
CATTAGAAGACAACTCTAAAAGAAATTATTTTTTGGTAGAGCAGAGAAAAATGGCAAAAGGGAATAATCTTACATAATAAACCTACATAGTGTCCATTCCTTCTATTACAAATATATGTTCAATTGAGGATTACATTTAATATCTGAAAAATATGTTTGCTTTTAGTTAAATGTACCATTATAGTTCCTAAAAAAGGAGTGTGGGTTATTTATGCATTCTTTTATCATAAATTCCTTCAGTTTGGGGCTTATATTCCAAAGTACACTAAAGCAGGATTGTCAAACTCCTAGCCCGTAGGCCGGATGTGTCACATGCTGGCCACGCCCGGTTTAGCCAAGGGGAAAAGTGTCACGATATGTCACATGATGCTGCCATGATGAAGTGAGTTTGACATCCCTGCAGTATAGCAATACCAGACTTATATACCACTTTCTAGTGCCTTACTGTCCTCTCTAAGCAGTTTACAGAATCAGCATATTACCCCCAACATTTTACTGTCCTTGGATGGAAGGCTGATCAGGAAAGTGCTATACCTTACCTTATACCAACAATATAATTTAGAATACCAATACTTTTTATCTATCTTAGCATAATTATTTATGATGTTGTATATTATTAACAACATTTTTTGGGTCTTCGGATGAAGAAATGGAGAACTGAAAATGGCTCTACTAAAAGCAGAATCTACAACTGCAGTGGAACAAAGAGCTGGCAAGCATATCAGTTCTTCAAAATTATTCTTTAAACAGGGAGAAGATTCAGGGTCATGTTCCAGATGGTTGCTCCTTATGAAGAGACCAGAAGACAGTGGTATCTTGTGAGTTTAGTAATCTGCCTAAACTGCAGTCAGAGCCATTTCTAATCATAATTGGGAATTGCTTGTTAATTACTCTAGGAACCTTTTAATTGACAAAGGTTCTTTTAGACCACTTTAGCAAAAGAAATTACTTTAAGGACTTTAAAAAATCAATTTTTGAAATAAATAGCAAAAGAGTAATTAAAATATTAATTTTAGAAAATTACAAATGGAGTAAGGGTTTGGAGGGATTTGAAATAAGATTTTGAAGTTAATTATAAAAGTCATTGCATGGGAAAATACTTTTATTTTGAATTCTTAAAGATAACTGGTATATTGAACATTGGACACTAGAGGGAACTAGGAAGAACTAAATATTACAATTAAATTCACACTTAAATGTGAATTACTGATAAAGAATGAAGTAGAATGCTTTAACATTATAGAATATTTATGTGCAATGGACCCATAACTTAATTTTAAATGTCTCCCATTATAGAACGTTTAAAAGATGATATGAAAGAAGAACAAGTTTTACTGGACAAGACAGGCTGATTTGAAAGTGGATTTAAAAACGACAGCCTATAATATGCAAAAATATATTCAGGTTTACAAATGAAACCAATAGATATCCTAATTAAAAGGGATATACAAATAACAAATCAAGAGAATGACCTGGATAACTATTCCATATTATAATTACAAGTTTTATTAAAAGTTTTGTAAAAACGGACAAAGAAACTATTAAAACTAATCAAATTCCAGGACTTGAAGGGATTAAAGATTGAGATTGTTAAAAGTAAAAAGAAAGAATATAAAGTTGGTTTGTCTGATCAAGGTTAAAATAGATACGTTGCTCTCTGGTAACTCTTAATAGAGCTGTGTTAATAAGGACTGACTGATGAGGCTTTAAGGATCAGTTTATTATAAGGGATATAATGAAAGAGACATTTTTGCATTTTAAGAGGTAGCAATAAGTTATTAAAATTGTGCACATTATGATGAAGGGGAAAGTAATTTCTTTATATATATATTTTGTTTACTATATTTTTTCTATTTTTCTATTCTATATTTTCCTGCATTTCCTTTTTTGTTCTTTTAGTTTCTATTAGTTTTTATCTTTTTAATTGTAATGTTTACTAAAACTTCTATAAAAATATATTCATATAATTATTTTATCATTTCATATATTTAGAAGCATATAAAGGTAATCCTTGACTCACAACAGTTCATTTAGTGACCATTCAAAGTTACAATGGCACTGAAAAAAGTGACATGACCATTTGTCACAGTTATGACCATTGCAGCAACCTCATGGTCACATGATCAAAAGTTAGCCACCAGGCAACTGGCTCATATTTATGATGGTTGCACTGTCCCAAGGTCATATGATTTTCTCACAAGTAAAGTTAATGGGGAAGTCAAATTCACTTAACAACTGAGACACTAATTTAACAACTGCAGTGATATGCTTAACAACCAGGATATAAGGTTGTAAAATGGAGCAAGTCACTTAACAAATGTCTCACTTAGCAACAGAAATTTTGGGCGCAATTGTGGTTGTACATTGTACCTTATTGTAATTATTAATTTTAGAATGCGACACTGGAATACAGTTGTAAAAAATAGCATGACTTTAAAATCTCTGTTTGAATCCATCCATCCTTTAGTTTTAAGACTGAAACACCAAGTAGCAGAAATACTGTATGCCCCTCCCTTAACACTGCAGAACCGATAAAAAATATTAACTATTTTGTTCAGAGTGAAGTATCAAATGAAGGTCTAAAAGCAGCAGTTCTCTAAATTAAATGAAACAGCATTAGTAAGTTGATATTCTGTACCACTGAACATATTGCATTTTTATAATAGTCTATATTGTATATATTGAAAAATGTAGTGCAAAACCAAAATTAATTAATTTCACTGCATAAAGAATCTAATATATTGTATATTTATAATAGCTTATAGGTAAAATACATTAGAATGCAGAAAAGCTTTTATCTTAATAAACTGATTTGGATACAAGATAAATGAATAATTGGCCCACATGCTTTAAGAAAACATTTAATACCAACTAAAGTTTCATTCTACATTAAAATTGCAAAGCTTCAATTTTACTCAGTCTCAGTTGATGCAATTGATCTCTCTTGACCTCTTTGATAATAAAACCATTGCAAGACACTGCCACTTTAAATATTTCAAGGCTTATATAGCTAGCAAATAGGCCCCATTGCAATATGGCTGTGAAGGTCATGTCCTATTGTATCTTTCATCCGATATTGAGTATGAAAGAATAAAAATGTTTACTCTACACAAATATTTTAATGTGTCTTAATCTCTGTATTGCCATTATACATGTTCTTATTAATAGTAAATGTTATTCAGGTCAATACACACCCAAGGCTCTTCCTGAATCTATTTAAATCCACACCCTGGACATATTATGATGATTACATTTTAGCAATTTCAGCATGTTATTTGCATTCGTATGCCTAATTTTGCAAACACAATCCTGTTGAACCTCATTTCTCAGCATTAGTGAGGCAGAGCAGTTTTAAGCAAGGGATTGGCCCTTTAATGTGGAAAGGATAATTAAACAGATTCTTCAAGTGTTGCTGGATTTGGTCATACTATTTAATTTACAATATGAAACCACCTAGACGAGATCTGAAACTTTGTATTTCAGCATTTTTAAAGAATACTATTTTAGTTGGAATGCATAAAATGGAAGGCAAATAATATTAAGAAAAAGAGCTAAAACCAAAATGCAAACTGAAAATCAAATGGAAGTAAGGAGGCTAGAAATAATCTAATTTGTTTTTGAATCCCTAACATATGTGAATGCTGTTTACAAGTATATAGGTTTAATTATATGAAGACTGTTACGTAATGCTGGCATAAACTGTAATGACAGAAACATTTAATTTTACATAGGATTAAATTATAAATTTTAAATGCTAAAATATCTCTGCCCATTCTCCCCCACCCCTTGTTCTGCACTCCAAGAAAGGACATTACCTGAAAAGGCAACAGATTATTGCCATTGTCTGTCCTGAAGGCGTTGTCTTCCATCCAGGATTTTGGAGCTAGAGGAGCAGCCCGGGGGAATTTCGGTGGGGCAATAACATTGGTAGAAAAGGGCTTTTTAAGAGGTGAAATGGGATTGAGTGGGGATGGCACTCCAACTCCAACTCCCACACCAACTCCCACACCTACTGCCCTTCGAGGGTCTCTGCCAGCTTGCAGCCCACCCCAAGGATTGGAAGGTGTACTCCAAGCTGCATTTTGATGGTTATTCCAGCTGGAAGGAGAAGAGGTGGAGGTGGAAGAGGAAGAAGGTTTGCTGGTCATGATGGGCTGATGGCTATAAGCAGCATTTCTCTGGGCAAAAGATGCCTGATTAGGGCTGACCGGTGACCTCCTTTGCTGCTGCTGTGCTTGTTGTTGTTGCTGCTGCTGCTGTTGGTGGTGCTGAGTCTGGGCTAGGCCAATCTGGGGGGAGAAAGTGCCTCCAAAAACAGGATTGACATGATGAGGGAAATTTTGGAAAAGCATTGTCCCATTAACTGGGGTAATCCCTTGAAAAAAGCTATCATCCACTGCGTTTGTGGTCCCTGTAGACCAAGTGCTTCCGAAGGAGGGAGACAAGGACGTGCTGGCTGTAGGCTCCTGCTGCGGCTGGTGGAAACTTAAGCCCGGCAAGATGGGAGACTCCATTTGCATCTTTTCTTTGCTATTTTGGGCAGGAGCTGCTGAGCCGATGCTAGTCACTGGACTGTCCTCCTGTTTGGGTGTCTCTGACGTTATGGGTGTAGAAGGAGCTTCCGCTGCGTTTGGATCTTGCTGCTGCCGCTGCTGCTGAGGCTGGACTTTGCTTTTGTCCATCAGTAAATCATCCTGCATGGTTTGCGCAGCTGAAACGAGGAGAAAAAGAAAAACCACAGAGTATTAACATTCATAAAGCTGCTTTAGCCTTCCACTGCTCACTAAAATTCCACTGCTAGTATAATGCCGCCGCAAATTGCAAGACACAGCAATACTAATACGCAACCCCCACCCCCCACTGCCTTTAGGGGTAAACGGTTTGAATCGGCACGATCAATTCCCATTGCCTCTAAAAACACATTTGAAGAGGTTTCACCCTTTTCGATGTCTTGCTTCCTTTCAGTGTAAAGGAAAAATGTGCTTATAGGGCACAGATATACAGCAATTTCGCCACGTCTCTTTCTCTTATACCGGAACTCAGAGCTCTCGCCCTGCAATGAGAAACTGATTCTGGTTCCTGTTTTTCCGTACACCCTCCTCCTCCCCTGTTATTTGCATACGTCAATAAATACTGCTGCGTCCTTCAGCAAGGTTAAAAAGACAGCAGCCTTTACTCTTCTCCACCCCTTTCCTATGAATAGACTTTTAAAGGAGCCGAATGCCCATTTTGATTAATCAACAAAAAGGTTCAGCCAACTAATTCGAAACAGTTCACCATTCGCGATCTAAAGTCTAGATTAAGTGTAAACGCTCAAGACGAGACATTTTGCTCTTTAAATTAAGAGGGAGGAGAGAGAGAAAGTACCCTACATAACAAAATATCCCGTTTGGCTTGCTTTAACAACCATTTTGGATAAAACCGGCTTAATAAGTAGTTCGTTTTCGATTTGCTTCTGTATTCCTTTCAAGCACTTTAAATACAACACAACGTAATCTATTCGTAAATTTTAAGGAATTCAACGTTGTGACTGAGAGTAAGGTTAATTGAATTGTTACACTTGTTTATCACACGAATGCATTGTACGATTAACCCATGTTTAAAAATATTATATTTTGGCTTAATAATACCGAAATACTGGGTCCCTCAAAATTGATAAAAGTATTCAACAGCTGTAACAATTTTCCAAAGGCAAATGACATGAATAGAGTATTCATACATTATTTAAAATACTGTCCATTGTAAATAACTAGACATTCAGAAATATACAAGTATCATTGCTTTCATTCATCCTTCCAAAAATATTTTATTAAAATGTAATAAATACACAAATTGTAAAAACATTCATTAGCATTCATTAGCTTTTATAGCAAGAAAGCTATGAGAAAAAGTAAAATAGTAAAATAGACTAAAGGCAGTCCATCTAACATACTCAAGTTTATAAACTGATTTAGTTAGTAATACAACATTCAAAATGTAGTGCTGTGTCCTGGCTTCCTTCCTCCCCTCCCTCCCCTTTACCCAGTATTGAAATCACTCAGTTTTTTCTTGCTATTTAACTGCATAGAAGTAATCAAGGCGTCATAACAGCAGCTGCTCAGAGGACTTAAGATAATTATGAAGGTAGTAATTTTCTTTCTCACATCTCTCCTATTCCAGGGATTCATAAATTTATCATTCCTCTTCAAACAGATAGTTAATCAGGTAAGACAGCCAGCAGCATATATTGTACAGGTATTAATCCACAGCAGGATAGTTCACAGAAATAATTTTCTTCCCTACTGATCTACACACGAGCTAAAAATAACGTGTTGCAGAGGGTGCATATATAGAGTCTTCTAAGCTAAATTCAGAATCCCCAAAAGGAGTAAACTAGCGCATCTTTGCACGCAGTTCTGATGCTGCTGTAGGGGGTGCAGGCAAACCTTTAAAGCAGCACTGCAGCAAGCCATAATATCAAAGCCTTTGTGTAGTTTTCTATTAGCTGCACTAGGATCAAATTAATCAAAGCAGTAATGTAGTCAAAATATACACAAAATATTTCATGCAAAAGGGGAAAAACAGGGATATGCCTATTTATGAAAACATTTATATAAATAAAAATATTATTAAAACTATGTCTTCCAATGTAGATAAGCTATACTATAACAACTGGTTTAAATAACACTATGAACTTCATATTACACTTAGGATTTCACAAAAATTTACACCTTTTCCTCTCAAGGTCAAAATCCACTTTTAGTGAATGTAGGCAGCCTGAATCAGAAAAAAGGACGTTACTTAAACAAAAAAAGCAGGTAGCCAAGTAACAGTAGCTGCTCAGTTGTAGGTAAATATTCAGAGTCCCCTGATTTCTCCACCCCTTTTTCTCCCACTGAATATATTGTGTCAATCTAAAGTATACTAGGGAAAAAATAATATCCTCTTCGTACTTCATTTGCATGCAGTAACCCATACTGCCCAGATGCCCAGAACGTTTACCTTTTGAGTGTTCTGTATTTAAAGATCAATGAAAGGTAGGGACAGTATGTCTATTTCCTTCTTTCGGGTTTGGTATATGATAAATAGAAATTGCTCGAGCAAGAGCACTTTGACAACTGTAAGCTAAAGGAGCATGCGCACGAGTGGAATTGTGGGGGTTGAAGTCTTCTGCGAATGTGTTCTTTTGAACAGAGGCAGGCTGGGAGAATACTGTAGTGCTATTCAAAGCAGCGACGCACGTTTAATAAGAGGAACTATGGCTGTATGAATTTTCAACAAAGAAAACTGGCCTAACAGGTACGTTTGGAAATAATAGTTACTTAATCATATATGAATAATTGATCTTAGTTTAGACATGGATCAAAACGCTAACGTTTCCTTGTTTTTTTGAGATTTGTATCGTGTCTGAACTAAAATCAACCGGGTAATAGCTGCCCAAAGGAAGTTATTATAACCCTAGACCTTAACTAAGCATTGGATTTCATTCCATTAAAAAGGCTTAATATATTCATCAACATATTATGATCGTGTCGCTCCTTTTCCCCGCTTCGCAAATATTTTTTTTAAAAATCATACTTACTCCATTCTTGCATACATCTATGGATTTTTTTAAAAAATCCCTTAGTATTTATCTCTGTTTATAAGGAAAGTTAGCCCTTCTCTTCAGGCAATGTGCACTAAATCTTATTTAACCTTAAATCTTAAAATCTATCATGGATAATATGACAATTTGATTTCACTTTGCCATAACTGATTTTACATGTAGAAACTCTGTTAAAACAAATGAAAAATGTAACATACATTTATTACAACATTTATTTACAACATTCTTTATGGTGGGAAACATCTAGTTAGTATCTGTAAATATAAAGAAATTATAATTTTAAAAATTATAACTGACTATAGACAGACTGTAGACAGATTTTAACTATTTTCATCAGAATATTAATATCCTTCTTATGAAGTAATTGATTTACTTAACAATATTTATATGTCTTCAAGTCAAATATAACAAGGATAAGAATGAGCAAATATATAAACTAATGTTTTCCAAAACGTTGCATCTGGCATTTTCCTACTAAAAATTCTTAAACTCTATGTGACTAACCAGTATGCAAGAATTACAAATCACTTCAATTAATAGGGTGGATCAACTTTTAAATGCTAAGTTTAAATGCACAGAAATACCTATTTTTCCAGTTACTGCCAGTTGCATTTTGTTTGACAAAAATTACACGGGGAAGACATAAAATATCTAAGCATTCCATATTAGGTAGCTTCAGATATTATGTGCTAATACAAAGTAGCTTTTTATTTTCATAATATTTTTTGGATTTTTAAGTTATATTGGAATTTAAATATCTGAATCATCTGTTTTAATTATATCTGAACAAATGAATTCTATCCATATTTATTCAGATGTAGTTCAATGGGTCTTTATCCCAATAAATCCATTATACTTTAGGCTCCCTTTTGTTCTTTTTGAGGAAAGCAGTTGGATCTTTGACCTAATGTCTGAGAGTTGTGTGGAAGTCTGGATGTATGGAAAAATAAATACAATAGAAATTCATTTTACTGGACAGGACATTTATGGGCAGGGCAAATTATATTCATTCCTAGTCTTAGGTGGGCAATCTGAGAGCATTCTATAATGGATACAGAGATGGTGTCAACTGAATTCATTCAACTGAATGAAATGTATTTTTATTAACAATGGCATGTTAAAGCCAAATACCATCAATTGCCTTTTCCAGAATAAATTACTAAAAGAAGCCAAGCAGAATAAAAAAAAATGTTAAAGCCAGCCTATTCTCTGAAGAAGGCACTCTGAAACATCACACTGTTATTTGATCTGTACTAGTTTCTGTGGTAGCTTCTAGTCCAATTTAAATGTATAATTAAAGATGGCATGGATAATTTCTCCCACATATATTCATAGTACTCAATTATTTCATTCAGCATTGTTTTGTCCCCAATTCTTTTTACTGATTCACTTAGGGAGGTCTTCAAAAGGAGTGAGGTTGTTTTATTTGTGATACCAACATTGTAAATTGCTTACTACTTAGTCAAAGTGATATTTTTTATTTTATATATGAATCTAGGGTATAACTTTTGAAGGGCTTATTTTCTCTTTTATCTTTAATGTCAAAAATTCTTGCTTTTGCTAATTTGACCTATTTTCTTTGCTTTTTTATTTATTGTTCTAACCCCATGTATTGGGAATATAAATGACTCTGGTTTCCTTTGAACTGAGACGTGTGTCCTACAATTGACAATAATAACCAAGCAATTATGATAAACAAAATTTCTTAGAATTAGTTATATGTAAACCACATCAATACATACTGTGAATGGCCCAGCTAGATGGCAGCACCTAGCCAGCATTGGCTAATCTCAAAAAGCTAAACAGTTGGATCTCGTTTATTACTTGGAATCCCAGGCCTGTAGACTAGATTAAGAAGTTAAAACATTATGAAAAAGGTAATAGTAAATTACTTTGGCATTGTTGCCAAAGAAAGCTATGTGAAAGTATTGATGAATTCATTAAGATCAAAGCATATATCAAATTCAAGCAGAAATGGTTCCTTTATATAAAACGTATTACCCAAGAAAGCATGCTAAAATATAGAATTATGGCTTCTGAGGAAAAAGAGAAACTGTTTAAAAATAATTAAAATAATCCACAATAAAAATGAATAACAATCACAAATGTCCAAACCAAAGTATAAAAATATTTAAGTAGCAATTGGAAAAAATTGGGGGCGTGGAGAAAGAAGGGCTATTTGAATAAACAATTTCATGTAAGTGCAAACTCTTCAAATGTAGAACAATAAGGAATATTTTTATTTAAAGTTTCAGTATTTTGAAACAGAAACAGCAAAATAAGAAGACTGTACCATGGAGAACAAGCATTTATGTGCTATTAGAGCAGAAGATACAATGACATCTACTCATTCTTTCCCCAGGGTTTCTTCTAACTATTCATTTCTATATCGAGAGTACTAGGTACTGGTAGAATTCAACATTTGTCTCATTACATAATGATAGGCTATTCCGAAGTTAAACATATACAAAGTTCAAAGACTTTCATATGTCTGTGCCCAAAAATGAGCTTCCAGTTTCTAGTGCATACATGTACACCGGCCACCTACTCTTCTGGGTTTCTGGCACTCATGCACATGCAACAATCAGCTGATTGGCGCACATGGTCAAACAGGAAAACAGAAGTCCAGCTCTTCCGGTTTCTGGAACTGCCATGCACAAAAAGTCTAGCTGATCATCACACGTGCATGCGTACCAGAAACCTGGAACACAAATGGGCAACGCCGCATGTGCCAGGACACATGGCTCCATGTGCCACTTTGGGCACACATACGAGGGATTCACCATCACGGCCTTAAGGAAAATGATGAGGCTGTGAGTAACAGAGTTAGAAATACAACATAACTGAAGTATCATGTTGACAAAAACTGGTATACACTGATTCTTATGTTGCAAAATTAATATAGAACTGATATCAAATGCTACAGGTAGAATGTAAAAATAGGTAGTTTTTCCATATAAAATTCAGCATGCAGCATCTTATATTAAACATAATATTCTGTATTTATATCTAATTCACATAATGATAAGGAAATAACTAGTTCCCTAAAAATAAGACATCCCATTATTAAATAGCTGAACAAATCATTATATCCTACGTGTCTTGTTAGTTTATCAGGTAAACATGTTAGCAGCTGATATGTATTTAAAATTGGTAGAAAAATAGCTAGCTCTTGATAAATAAATGAGCTCCATCTCTACATAAAATAATCATTTGTCTCTCTTTGGAATAATATGTCTCTCTTTGAAATAATTAAATTAGGACATTGGATGGTTTTAAATTTATAGTTTAGAAATGAGAATATCCATTTCAAAACATACTATAATTTTGATTACAACTTTTAAGGATGTGAAATTTGTTCAATCCCTATTAAGTGTTAAACCAAAGCAATCTGCAATCTTCTAAACCAGGTGGATCTATTTAATCTATATTAAAAAAAACAAAGCTAAAGTAAATTAGCATTATATTGTTACATTACTAGAAGAAAACCCACCCTAGTTGTTTATAACATACCAAAAACAACTTGCCACACATATTTTAGCAAAGTCTACGCAGTCTATGTAGTTACACTGTGGTTTCATCTGTTACTAGATTCAAAAGAAATTGGGTTAATGGAGTAAACTCTGATTCAGTTAACCATGGATAAGTGTGTGGTGGGAACCAAGCCATTGGTTATGTTTCTTGGATTTCTTTTTTCTAACAAAGATCTTGAACTATATTGTACCATGTTTCGATAGAGAAGAATATTTGTAAGTCAGGATTGAAATGAGGAGTCCTTACTTCTCTGAGCTTGGTTAGTTTCTTGCAGACATTTCATTATCCAAACTAGGTAACACCATCAGTTTGGGTAATGAAACATATGCAAGAAAACCGAGGTCAGAGAGCACCAAGAACACCCCACCCACCCCATGTAGTATGTTTTATCTACATCATCTTGATAGAACTTGAGGAAGATCTGACATTCTAGATAATAGCTGGCAGTTCAACACTTCTTGCCTAGGGTACATTTCTTCTTTCTGCCCCATTTCATGTATCTCTGTAAACAACATGCAGGTTAAAGAAAATAGGTCAATTTCTATTAAGTGCTTCCTTCAGCAGTAGACATATTTTAAGCTGTTCCCCTTACAAAACACTAACCCACCCCAAAATTATGACAAGGTTTGTCTCCCCAATTCAATATTACTTTTAATAGCCTCACTGGGACGAAGGGGAAGGTATCCTATCTTCAAAAGAGAGCAATTTGCCTCATTCACAGGAGGCTGGTTCTCGTTTTGTTTCCCTCACTTTGTTTCTGGCTACTGACAGCTAAGGAGCCACCCACTTTATTGGTCGAATTGGCATAATAATAATTTTTTTAAAAAGTCACGGATGGAGACTTGGAAAATAGGAGAACGACATAGAAGACAAACCTGTAAGAAAAGGAAATCCGGGGTGGGGAGAAGGGGGGGAGGAAGGGTGTAATAAACACCTAACTACGAATCAGTGCCTTTTCTTTCCCGCTCCCCCAACAAGGGAACGAGACAAGGTGGACGAAGGGAAAAGCCAACCCGCAGAGAAATTGACAGGGGCGAGGTGCTGACCTTTCCCGCAGCGAGCGTAGCCATCTCGCCGCGTCCGCAGCCGAAGGCAAAAAAAAAATGCCACCCGCCTTTCGCTCACACACCCAGCTGCGTCTTAAGGAAGGGGTGAGAGCAACCGTAACGCGAG
>JANHFP010000898.1:0-22748 GCA_032468135.1 Calamaria suluensis | reverse complement strand
GGCCCGGCCGTGCTTCCACCCCCCCCCCCCCCCAACCAGTGTGGCTCTTCCATGTTCAGCCCGCACATGGAAGAGCCACACTCAAGTGGCTAAAGAGCCACATGCGGCTCGTGAGCCACACTTTGCCGACCCCTGGTATAGTATAATGCTACTTGTATTCCCTGGAAGTGATTAGTGTTTTCCAGCTCTTCTGTAATATTTTCTGAATAGATTTGTTCAGCTGAAATTATCATTCTTCCATAATTGAAAAGGACCAGATCTGGTTAATAACACACTTGGTAAAAATTATTTGAGTAATCCTTTATAAAATGACTGTGTTAACAAAAATGAGTTGCTTGTAATAGTTATGTAGTAATGTGTAGTTTTGTTTTGGTCAGGTTGTGGGTCATAAAGAGGGCCTTGATGTCATGGAGAGAGCAGATCCATTATTCCTTTTAATTGGACTTCCCACCATCCCAGTTATGCTTATATTGGGAAAGATGATCCGCTGGGAAGACTACGTGCTTAGATTGTGGCGAAAGTACTCTAACAAACTGCAGATACTGAACAGCATATTTCCAGGTAATTCTTCAAAATTTTAATATCTAGGCTGGGCTTGATTTCAGTGAGAAAGAATGAAATGGTGTACAGCAAATTTCTCCTTCCTTAAGGAGCACTGTCTAGCACAGTTTTTGCTGCTTCTGGTTGAATTCTATCTCAATTGACGAGGTATGTTAAAAAAACCAAAATATAAAAAATAAACTTACTCTGTATAGCATTATTAAAATTCATACTTTGTTTAATGGAATTTAGTACAAAAATGTAGTGTAAAGAATTCTGAATGTCAATTAAAATTAAAATACTGCATTGAAAAGTTTGTTGCATAGAAATGTGTAATGTGTATATCCTAACATTTAATTAGCAATGGTATTTTTCTTCAGGGATTGGATGTCCTGTTCCTCGTATTCCAGCTGAGGCTAATCCTTTAGCAGATCATGTCTCAGCTACTCGTATCCTATGTGGAGCTCTTGTCTTTCCCACAATTGCAACAATAGTGGGAAAATTGATGTTCAGCAGTGTTAATTCTAATCTTCAAAGGACAATTTTGGTAAGATGAAGTTTCCTTGTAGAAGTAAACCTGCAAGATTATAGAAACATTTCTAACCATTTTGTCATCTCTTTACATAATTGTTTTATACACCTCCTGCTAAATAAAATTCTGTATAATAAATACCTAAATCCTCTTTTTAAAACTGTAAAGAACTGTATGTAAGTATTACATATACATTCAAAGTCACAGAAATCACATAGAGGTTGTGTCACCTTTTGTTTGTGTAGAATGCCATTGAAACATACAATGTGATCAGGGTTGCCTAAATTTTGCATACAAGTATAATAGGCTTTAAATACATAGCTTTAAATCATTTAATGAGTCACAATTGCTATTTCAAAAACACCAGATCTATCTAATAAATAGCTGTTTTCCTATGTCATGATAACAATAAACTATCAGATATAACCTTACCTTCATGGTTTTTGTGAATCAACCTGGATAGTATTTTGAGGTATAATCTATTGTGTAAGATGTACCCATGTGTCATAGCAGGATTTCCTCATGTTAAAAAGTGCCATTTCACAAGACTAATTAGTAATTTCATAGGTCCATACTGAAACTTTTTTAAAGTCTCAGACTTGCCTTATTCAGAACTGATTTTCAGTCATACCTAGAAATCCTGTTATTGTATAATAACATGATTTATTGCAGGAATGAGGGATTTTCAGACCATGGATTTGATAAAGTCCAGAGGACTTCCATCAAAGTTCTTTCTCAGCAATTGAATTTACCTGTCCCCAGACCTCTGTTATGTTCAGTGAGCAAGAAGAGGCTGGGGGTTCCCTAATCCAGATGCAGGAGGTGGCTAGCAATGATTACATTCTTGGGTATAGGTAGAAGACCTGGCTCACATCCTATTTGATTGTTGCCTATATAAGAGGGTGAGAGACAGGTACCTTGGTCTCTATACCAAATGAATGACCCATTGGGATCCCCACATCAAAATAACTTACCTTATGTGTGGACAGAATCTGGAAATAACATTTAACACAGCACAGTAATTAAGCAAAATGGTTCAGTTGAGATCTCCGTATGTGGGACTGATTGGGGTAGATTGTAGGAGTGACACTGGAATATAATTTTATCATATTTTACCTCATCTTAAATGATTGTATTTTATTCCAATTTCATTTTAAACTGTATTTGTCCTATTACATTTAAAATTGCTTTTATTAAATTTTAGTAATAATTTGTTTCCGGAGCTCTGCCCTTTGATATGGCCCAAGGGCTAATTAAAAAAATAAATCAATCCAATAAATAGATTACATTCTTGGGCAATGGCAGTTGAAAACAAGTGGTTCTTAAGCGGTTTTGATAATAGTTTTTATGTTGTGATTTTATTTTTGAAAGAATTTTATTTGGATCTTATTGGTAGCGGTTATGTAGCAAGCTGTAGAGTGAATAAAAATGGGGTAGACGTTTTTTAAATAAATAAGATGGAGGGGGTAAAAATAGGTATCCAGGTTTCCAAATCTACCCTATCTAACCTGCTGAGGTTATTGGATAGAAACCCTACCTCCTGGTACTGGATAATGGCTACTCAACAATGGCGGTTAAAGGTATATAGACAATTACTGAGAATTCTGAAGTTTCAGTTTGCCAAAATTGGGAAACATCGAACCAGATGCAGTTCCTTATTCCTAATTCATTGTTTCGACTAAACAATGGTAGGAAAGTCAGATTTTTACACAGAGTTGTGCATGTAGAACCAAGGCTGAGACTCAGATTAGTGTCTTCTAGATCAGGGGTTGCCAACCTTTCGGACCCCAGGGACCACTAAATTCATAATTTTAAGTTCCAGAGACCACTAATATGGTCTGCCTAATGACCTGGGTGGCCGTGGCTAGGTGGTCATGTGACAGGGTGGGTGTGATCAACACAAGTCACTCCCATCGCTGGCCTCTACTTGCCCCATCCCACCCAGTCACTCCTCCACTTCCCACCCCAGCTCCCAGCAGTTTTTGGAGCTAAACAGCCACCATGAGAAAGAGTTGGCAAAACAGCTGGGTCAGTTCAAATTGGATCTGACCGAGAAGGAGGCTCAGCAGAAGCACTTCACTGAGGACTACGAGCATAGGCTTTCCAAGCAGAAGACAGACATGTGGGAATGCAAGGCCAGGTATTGGTGCCTGGAGGCTCAGCAGGCTGAGATGGTCAGCCATTTCCAGGCCATGATGAAGTCCCAGTGGAATGAGGTCCTCTGGCTCCTTGCCACCAGCAGCACTTTCCTCCAGCCTTCACCCAAAGTCCCACACCAAGAGGCTGAAGCAGACCCCAAGTTGGAATTTCTTCCCCCCTCTGACCCACACAAGACCCCAAAGGGGGAGACCCTCTGCAGCAACACATTCATTGCATGTATTCATCCCAGGGGCCGTAGTTTAAGGACCTCTGATTTAGTGCAATATTAAAAAAATACAAATAATTTTTCTGGGGACCACCAAAGTTTTCTCACAGTTGTTGACTGCTGTTCTAGATCATAATGGGCATAACTATGTGACATTAAGGTTCAAAATACTTTATATAAATGCATACATTTACAACAGCTTCTGTGCTGCTCATTATCACTTAAGTCACAGTATTCAAAAGTTATTCTACATAATTGCTTTTTCATCATTTAACTAAACAAAGGCTGAATACAAGCTAGCTAACTGGATATCAACGTTACATGAGTTACCATAATTAAAAATATTACAAAATATTATGTAACATAATTAAAATGTTTATTACTGTTACTATTATAGTAATAGCAGTAATATATTATACTATATATAGCATATATTTGCTATAAATATATACTATAAGAGAATTGGAAATGAAATGTGTTATTGAAAAACATGGCAAATGAACAAATGGACATTTCATCCCATCTATTCAATGAAGCCTCAGTCCATTAGTTAGGGAATGTATGAGAAAGAAATTTGGGCAACACATATAGAATTCTCATTAACATACAAACTAATAAATTAAGAACACAGTTTTCAGTTTCCAGGATTCTATAATCTAACCCCTTCTTGGCATTATACTTTATTAATTAGACTGAATCTTGCTTCTTGGTGCTGTTAGCAGCTTGACACACACAGAATTTGATGATGTGGAAAAATGCAGCACTTACTTGCCACTGAGAAACTGATAGTTGCTGATAGTTGCTGAAGAATTTTATCAAAGGCTTAACTGAAAAAGTGGGATTAAGAGAGTATAAAACGAATAGCATCACTTTTGAGGCCGCAAAGGAAAGAAAAAGCTGTCTCCTTTGAAGAGCAAGCAGTGACAAAGTTTTTGAGATATAAAATCTGAGCCTAGTGGGAAAACAAGACCCTGGACAGCATAGAAGTACATAAAGATTGGACTGAATCCAGTGTTCAGATTTAAGGTTGAGTATTGAAGTGTTCTGAAAACAAATCTGGCAGCAGAGTATTACAAAAAGATCAAAATTGAGGAGAGGAGATGACATTTGACAGAGATCACGATAGAGGAAGATATTCAATACATTGGTGAGGGGACAATGACTTTTTTTGCAGCACTACTGGATTAAGTTTTTTTACTTTTGCTATAAAATGGAAAATGAAACTTCAAAGAATAAAAATATAAATACATTCTATTATGCTCTTGTTCAGCAAAATAAGTGGTAATATTTGGATGAGAGGACATGAAATAAAAGTTGAAAGATGTGATTTTGAGGGGGTGCTGAACTTCCAAGCAGGGAGATCATGGAAGAAATTGAAAAATGTTAAGTGGGAAAATCAGATGAGGGGCAGTCATGAATGAAGATGCTACCTAGAATTATATTATATTATTACCCATGGAATATTGCTTGAGACGTTGAGAGAAATTAGAATCCAAATCTGATTCCTCAAGGTCATTTGAACTTGGGGGGGGGGGTAATTACAGAAAGAACACCTCCCTCCCATTTAATGAATTAAGAAAACTCTTCCAAAATAATGTGCAAAATCAGCATGAAATATTTTTTATAAGAGAAACATTTCAGAATAACATATTATGAAATGGCATGTCTGCAGTATTTATATAAAACTGCTTTAATTAACCTAACTTCAAGGCATATTACAAATTTGTATAAAAAGCCACATTTAAAAAAAAGATTGAATTTCTCTGGTAGGGTTTGAATAATTGTTCCCTTTTATTTTTAGGGTGGAATTGCTTTTGTTGCTATAAAAGGAGCTTTCAAAGTCTACTTCAAACAGCAGCAATATTTGCGACAAGCTCATCGGAAAATTTTAAACTATCCTGAGCAAGAAGGTGCATAAATGACTACAGTATGCCTGTCAGACTCTTACAATCTCATTTCCTATATTCTGCAACAATTCTATTAGTTAGCTACAGGAGCCGAGATTGGATGAGGTGCTGCTGCATTTGGTATCCCGCCCCCTTCCACATAGACTAATAAAAGACTATATAGTGTCAAGGTGAATTCTACTTAGTTGTTAAGCTTAAGAATGTAATTTGTTTTCATTAATGTATTTTTTTTGTGTTAGGAGACATCTGCCTTTTGGGATTTTTCTGAAACAGCCAAACACTTATGAAGTCAATAAATTATGTGCAGACTGTATGGAAATATCTTTTGTATGCTCATTGCAGTAAATTCATAACTCTTTGCTAGTCAACAACTACCTGTCAAAATAGCCGACATTTCTAGAATGTTAAAAACTGAATATGCCTGTTCTTAATAAGTACTTGGAATATTAATATAAGAGTATTTTTATTTAAGTTTCATCCGATGATTTACCTTTAGTCCTTTCATTGTAAGTTGTACTTGCATACAATTGAGTATCATTTGTCTGCTGTGAAATGAAAAAAGTGAATCACAATCTGCTTGTAACCAAGTTGCAATATTGGAGTTATTGCTTTGTACCCATGTACTATGGAATCCCAGTCAAATGATGGATATTATTAGTTCAAGATAAATATAAAAGTAAGATTCAAAAACAAGACTGACAACATGTAGCTATATGTAGAAGTATTCTGCCTATACTTCCAAAAGTATTCAGGAAATTATAAACATAATATAAATTATATTTACTAGTAGGGCTTTTAAAAATAGGAATAGTTTTAATACTTTATTCCTATGACATCTGGCACTTTAATGCTTTTGTTTTGAGAGTACATTTTCTAAGTGTCTCTGATTTTGATGAACCTCCCAGCAAATACTTGGAGTAGTGGTACTAATTCTACATACGCACATAATGAAACCATTTTCCAGTAAATGAAATTGGTTTCTTAGAACATAAAGAGTTGAAATTTAGGAATGGTCCTTGAGTGATCTTTTTCTTGACAAAAGAAATGTATCAGTGTGAAGTCATATTTATCTATGTAATCAATTCCAATTCCTGGGATTATTGTGTCAGCATTTGTGTCGGTAGCATTAGAGAACTAGTTAACAGTGTAATATTCACTGTAAATGGTAGAAACATTCTTTTTAAGAATTGGTAAATAATTGGTAAATAATTCTTCATCAGAAATTAAACAAACAATGGGCTTCGTGTTCGTTTGCAATAATGAATGCTAACCAAGTATGATTTTCTGAAGTGAACATTATTTTAACTATAGAAATGTACTATTTTAAAAATGTATAAAATGTATATTATAACCAGCTAGTATTCCAGTATTAAAGTATGTGAAGAAATATGTATAGAATACTAGTTGTATCTTCTAACTACTGAGAAGAATTACAAGTTTAATTTAGTTAGACTCTGGAATGAGAGAGATTTGCAAACTGCTGGATTTCCTCAAGGGTTTTCAGTGCTATAAAATACTTTGTAAAAAATTTTTGAGGAAAAGTCTTGTGAGTGTTTTCTGGTATGGACACTAACCCTTTGTTACCTGTTGGATTTTTTTAAACAAATAACACATAGTCATAATGTTACCTGGTGCAGTGTGTGGATTTGAAATTTATTCTGTGGTTAAACTTCAGAAACTATTCTGTATCTTCTGATTCAAATGTACTGTGAATAATGTGGAATTATTTTTAATTCTGTAGCAAAACCATTATTCTGTTGTGTTTAATGTTTCTGTTTGTGATCATATACTGGATTAGATTGAATAAATTTTTTTACATTTAATTGGAATTAAATATTTTAACGACAAAAATAGAACCTTGACAACCATAGTTAACTCTGCTAATAATCTACAACAGGTTCCCTCTCAGAACTATTTCGCTGTTCATTTTATTTTTTTGACACGATCTTCAAACGCTTGAGATGCAGATATTCAGAATTCTGTTGAATATTTTGCCTTTTATTGTTCAGTAGAGATCCTGTGAACATGTCACTATTTTACTTAATTTTGATATGAGTTTTCCATTCTTCTCTTCCCCATTTTTTAACTTAATAATGCATGTCTAAAGTGAGCAAGCCTTCCATGTTCTGCTCCAGCATGCCATGAACCCATCACTTGCTTGAAGCTGACCTATTTACTTGAATGGAGGAACGAGCTTGTTCATACATGAAGGTGAGGAAATTGACATGAAGAAAGCATTATGATTCTTTTTTAATTAAGGATAACTTACTAACACGTGACTTTGAAAGACATGCTTTTGCCAGTTTTATCTAAATATAAAGAACTACAGTATTTGTATTTAATTTTGAGGTTTTCACTGCTTATGTGTGTCCAGCCTTTACACTGATATTTGGGGCACAACTTGTAGCTTAGCAATTATACAGTTAATGAAAGGAAACAATTTAAATTTCATTTGTTTTAACTGACATTTCCCCTCCTGCCTCCCAAAAATTCAATAATGAACAATGAAAACAATACAATGCAATTTTGGGAAGGATGGATGTATTGTAACAATGTAACTAACTAAAAGGTTCTTCACACTTCCCCTGGATTCTGTCTGCACCTCCCCAAGGGAGTATACCTCAGTTCCAAAACCCCTAATTTAACTAATGCAATTTTATGTGCACCTTTGCCTTACTTGCTTTGATGTTATCTTTTATAAGAGGGATATTGTAAGCGTTCCAGTATACTCTCATGGTAGGTTTGTGACTGGAATAATCAGGAAATGTTAATCACCAAGTAACAAATTAAAGTTATAGTGAAAGCAAAATATTACCACTGGAACATGTCTTGTATGCATCATCTGACTTTGCCTGCTGTTGTGGTTACGTCAACACTAGTTTTAATTAAGCTCCTCCATAAATAATGGAGAGCAGTTATGTATATTCATCCTGACTGTATTATGAAGGGACTATACACTGTCAAGCCAACATTATTGTAATAATCATTTCGATAGAACAGCAGGAAGGCGTTAGCAAAACAATTTTTACGAGCGGTCTACGCCTTGTTGCATCAAAGTGTTTAGATTGCTGTTTTTAATGTGTCAGTTAATTAAAGGCTTCTTAGAGAGTTGAAGCACCTAAATACACGCCTTCTTTCTGTTGGTGCTTTTGTTCAGTAAGCCTTTAGAAGGCATTGCCTTATTTTCTGTCATCATAGCAAAGAGAAGGGATAGGCCAATGATACACAGGATATTAAATGTGTTCTTAGATACCTACCTTGGCATCTCTGGATTACCTCCCACACTAGTTTCAATATTGTTTTAGATTCTTAATTAAAACCAATAACTTGGTAACAGGCACATCAACAGAGCAAACTGTCAGATGCCGACACCTTAATTTCTAGACTGTGCCTAACATATCCCCAATGTAATTTTTTTTATAACAATGGTGGATGAGAGCACCTTGTTTTGAAGTGTCATGCCTGAAAGAAAACAACAAAAGAGAAGTTGGATACTGGCTTTCCCGAAGGTGATGAAAGAATCTCACCTGCTTGCCATCTGATTAATGTGTATTTGGGGCTGGGGATGCCTGCATAGTCAGCATTTTTATGAGAATTCTAAATATGACACGGGTGTTTCCCCACAAACTACCAAATATTCCATTGTGGGACAAGCAATAGCCAAACTGCAATGGCAGAACAAATTATAGACAGGAAGGAAAAGGGGGAGGGGGAGAAACATGGTTAAATAAATCCAGATTATTCTGCCCTTCAGTCATTCTATATGATCAAATTATATCCAGTTATTCTTTTGTACTGATTATTCCTATGTTGTCTACATTTATTCAGCACCCATTAATCTTGATTCTTATTTTTTGACATGTACATCTAGTTACATTCTATATGTGTTGCAAATATTACATGTACTACTTCCAAGATGTTTCTGAAATTCATTTGCTGAAGTGTAGGAATTTCCATCATAGCTGAATTTTGATGGCAAATTGGCAGATTTTAAAGAAAGGCAACAAAACCTCAGGAATGACATGCTTCCCTTCCCTCAGGATTACTTGTCTTTGCTCTGTGTTTAACTTCTAGCATGCTTCCATACAGAAAGAAAACAGTTACGGATCAACAAAATCACTTTCCATTAGTTCTAACAGTTTTGTTCAGTAGCAGTTGATAGTAGAAAATTGTTATATCAAAGCAGTTGCTTTGAAAAAATCATATTGAAACAATATGAAACAATACATGCACATGGCACAACCATGGCGCAGAGGCTAATCAAAATTTGGATACACCCACTTGTCAAATCAAGGATTGAATATCTCCATAGTCTGGTTTCATGTACAACACAAGATAGTTATCTGAGCGCAGTTCTTCATATTTGATTATAATAGCTTGATATTCTTTTTTTGTTGGATGACAAAAATCACTGTGGGTCTACAATTCAAGACAAAGGGTATTAATATTGTGTGGCGTACAGTATACTTAAAGTAGATTAACAATGTGGCTAGGGGAAGGCTAAGACAATGTGCTGTTCACCATACAACTGCAGCAATGGCTATTTCACAAGTAAAAGACATAATTAAGTCACACACTGAACATATAATTACTGAAGGGTGTGGGAGGTCGGGTTTGTGCAACATGAAGAAAATGCTTTGTTTTGAACAAAACCAGTGTTTCAGGAATTCGTTTGGAGCGAACCATGCTTTGGCAGTGTCAAACACCATTCTTTTAGAAAACTCAGGAAAGAAATACTCTCGTTCCATTTCTGAAGGTAAAGGACTTTTACTGAGAGGCAAAGGTAATCAGGCAAAAGAGAAGCAGAATCTGGCAAGAGGGGGGATAATATACCCCAAAAGGCAAGTGTCCAATCTCTCAGGTAGCTCCCATGATATGTGAGCAAGACGTGGACCATCCATCCAGGTAACCATCCAGGTAAGGGAAAGGTCCAGAGATCATATTTCTTGGCGTGAATACCTCCACATAACTTTCAGTTTCAAATTCCTCCTGCATTCTTCCCACCTCCAACACCCAAACTAAATTAACCCTCTCCCATTCCTATGGCAGCCAAAGCATTAGCAAAAAGTGAAATAGCAAAGGCTGACAGGCTGACCCTAAAATGCTTGGTTTCAAAATAATATCCAGACAGGGTGACTAAGCAAAGAACAAACACATCACATCACCTCTTCCCTTCTCTTATTTCTCTCAACAATTTCCTATCTCACCTGCCCTTGAAGTTTCTGGTTCCTCTGTCCCTCCTTTCAGTCACTACCATCAATGCCAAAGTGTAGCACACCGCTCTTTTTCTATCTCCATACAGACTGAAACCCAAACCAGATCTTTTATACATAGGATTGTGCAGAAATTCCACATTTCTGTTTGGAAATAATTAGCCTCCATTTTTAATAAATACATCAGATGTTGTTGCAGGGCAATTCCTGTCAGCCCCAGTCACCCTAACTAATGGGGTAGCTTGCTCGAAATTGCTTTTGAACATCTGGATTTATACCATCGGCAGTTATTCAATGAGACTTGCAGTAGTGCTTGGATTAAATTTGCAAAAGGAAAAGCTACAGCATTTAACAGTTAAAACAAACAGCTAAGTATGTGGTGCTCAAGTAAAGTACGTAAGACCAACATTTGCATAGCTTATTTTCTACTGTTCTCATTTAATTTGTTGCCCAAAGCTGCTGCTTCTTTGCATCTAAAATCCACTCTCTATTCCTATGAAGATACTCTCTGCATTGAGAATGCCTTCATCGCAACAGTTATTTAATGCAGTGAATGTGACACGTTCCTGGGCCTTCTTACTGAGGGAACTGATGCAGTCATTTCACAGTGCACTGCATCAAATAACACCCCCCCCCAACACAGTGGTGTTCATGGGGCAGCTGGGTCTCCACAGGGTGAATGAGACATTACTATCAGCAGGAGGAAAGAGCAGCTTTTTCGGTGTGCATCACACTAAGACAATTCAACAAAGATTCTCTCTTTGCCAGTACATGTATTGATATTTGCATGCTCTGCCTAAGCAGAACAATTTCAAAGCTACAGTGAAAGGATTTTAGTGGCTGCCTCCTGCACATCTTTCAAAGCTAAAGTCAGCAGTGTGACACAATTGTACTATTTCCACCAAAAGGAATATATAAAGAATTACACATCAGCTTCCTCTATATATCGTGGCAGCCTACATTTAATCCCCTCTTCTTGCATAAGATACCAAAATGCGAGACCAATTGATAAAAAAAATACAATTTGCTTCCTTGGGTGTAAGGGATGAACATTTGACACCATTACTTGTGTCAAAATTGCACAATATTTCTTTGTGCCAATGCACAATTGTCATTTTTAATATCCTTCTATCACCTCTTCACATACTGTCTGTGGAAATTCTTAGTCATTCAGGTCATGGTTGTCCCAAAGACACCTTTTCAAAAGGCAATTGGACCTTGTTTTTCCTTGAAGTCATTTTGCTTCTCCTCCAAGAAGCTTCAATTCTTCAATTGTCGTTTTTCAATGTTTTAATTAGTTGAGTTGTACTGCGATTTTAAGTGATTTTATATATTTTTAAAAATATATTTTTTATTGGGAGCTGCCCAGAGTTGGTTGAAAGAGGGGTGGCTATATACATATTTTAAATAAATAAAGAAGCAAGCAAAAGCAGCATGCTAGCTGGGGAGTTCAGGGAGTTGACATTTACCCTTCTTAAAATGCTGAGGTTGACAAAACACAGCAGTTACTCTCTTTCAATCTAATCCAGTGATGGTGAACCTTTTGGTCTTGAAGTGTCAAAAATTCAGAAAATAATTAAGTTGTTTCTGCTAGTGTGCTGTACACCCCAACAAACAAAAATGAAACAATTCTCTTTTTCTCACCCCCCCCCCCCCCCCGGAAGTAAGGAGCTAGACTAACCTTTTTGCCATTGAGTGCCAAAAGCAGGGGAAATGCGGAAAGGGGGGTGTCGCCTGTGTGCCCAAACCCATAATTCTGTGTACTCCACCAATTACTTTGTCCCTGTGCTCACGTGCCCACCAATATGGCTCCGTGTGCCACCTGTGCCATAGGTTCGCCATCATGGAGCTAGACCAACCTGAACAGCAGCATTCAGTGGCAATGGTAAAGGTGGGTCTGAAGTAGAGGCCCAGGCCTCAACTTCAGCCTTAGTGCCACCATGCTCACAAAGCTCACCTTGCCCCCTTCCCTAAAGACTACAAGCTGTAGGGAAGGGCAAAATTGTCCCCGTGGCCAAGAATTGCCATGCATTGCTTACCTCAGGCGCTGCTCTTTCTTGTTGACTGCTTACCTAAGGCTGCCCTGGGTTGCACGCGGCCTTATTTTCTAAAGGAGTTTTGAAGAATGCTTTCCGTGGGTTTGAAAATCTCAAAACGGGCATGCTTTTGAGAATATATGTTGTTGTGTGTCACCCAAAATGTCCTATCTTCTTTGATATGCCTTCTCATAGGTTTGCCATCACTGGTCTAACCCAATGTGTTTCAAACTCAATATGTTAATGTATGGAATTCAATTCCCAGAATTCTCTAGCATGCTAGGTGAGGAAGTATGTGAGTTAAAAGTCCATACATCTTAACATTGCCAAGTTTTTAAAAAAGGTCTAACCTACCTCACAGGGTTAATATTGTTTTCTTTTTAAAGGAGAGAGTACCACATATGCTGCCTTGGCTCCCTTAAAAAAGTTAATATATAAATCAATAGAATATTTACTGCTATATAACCATGCAGAATTGTCATGTCATGTGCAAATTACAAAAAAAAATATTCAGATGTGGTCTATTATTTTCAATAGCAACTGTCCATGGGAAAGGTTTATATATGCTGATCTGTTAAAACTTTACCATCTCTTTTGTACACAGTGATACTGAGAGGTAATCCATAGAATTTTATTCAAATATTAGCTTTTTAATTTTTTCCATAGTAAACTGGTAATAGATATAAAATAAGACTATTATTCCAATCAAGATCCTCACAGCATTTTGGTGCATTATTTGCTGGAAGGACAAACTTATTTCAGAGAGCATCTTGCTTGATGGTCAAGTATATCTGCAAGTCTTTGTCTACCTGTCTTTGTAGTAGGGCCAAGGAATTTTAGCCTTCCTGAGATTATCAACAAAATTAGTGACAATTGGGCTGTGCTGGATGAGACTAATGAAAACTAGTGTCCAATATCATTTTTGGAGCTATGAATGGTTCCACCCTCTCCTATACCAGGAATAGGCAAAACAAATGGCCACCAGGCATTTTGGAATACAATTCTCCTACTCCTTGACTATACCTTGGTTATACCAGTTTAGGTGTGTGACATAATTACATCCAGTTCACAGCAGGAAGTATATACTGGTACCAATAAACATTTCTTATAAACAATTCCTGGAGGAAAACCATTTTTATCAGTGAAATAAATCAGTTTTGCCTAAAATCAGTCTTAAGTGGGCAGCTGATCTCCAGAATAAGGTTGGTATTTTCCCTTAAACAAAGCTACTTTTCAATAATAAAACTAAGCTGCTTATTCTACCAAGGCCTGTTTTATTTATTAGTCCTTCTACAACCCCAGTAATAATGGGTGGAGAGCCAAAAATAAACCATTAATAAATCACAAATTTGAACTCAGATTAGAAACCAGCCAAAATTTAACTATGCAGTGTTCATTTAGTGCTTGTGGGGTGTGTCACACATGATGCTACCACTAAAACTAATCACGTCATCAAGATTAGGCATTTCCAGTTTAATTAAGTGTAGCAAGCCTGATGATTATCAAACATGAGCTATATCCAAGTTATTTAAGCATTATACTAATCCTACATATGGCTTTTTATTCTGCAGAAGCCATACTGAGCAATTGTCCACCTCAGTGAGAGCCCAAGTTGCCAGCTGGACAATTGACAAACTCCACTCCTTACATTCCCTGAAAATATAGTGTAATCAAAGAATGGTGAGGAGAAAGGAGATATTTCAATACCTCTAATGCAGGGGTGTCAAACTAGTGTTGTCGTGGTGTCACGTGACGTATCAGGATTTCCCCCCCCCCCTTCGCTAAACTGGGCATGGCCAGCATGTGACACATCCAGCCTATGGGTCGTGAGTTCGACAGCCATGCTCTAATGCAAAGCACATCTCTCCAATAGTGTGTAGCATGTCCCTCTTTCAGCATCTTACTATATTTTGAGAATTTGTACAGGCAGACTCGTACATATATGCTACCCTTCTGATACTTAGTGAAATCAATATCACTATGGGAACTTTATAGCCCCTTCCAGTGAATTGAGACTAGAGCATTCAGAATTCCTTCTAGTATGGGAGAAGGTGAATTATTATATGTTATTTTACAGAGGCTCACTTGCCTGGAAAGAATTATTGTTAATCATTTATTTAGGTCAAGATGTGAAGGGGTTTACATTCCAGCAGTCTGACAATCTTAATTTTATTGCCTTGCTTTGGAAACTCACCTCCTTAATTATACTGACAGCATTTGGATGGAACCAGATGGAAGATTTAAGAAGAAAAAATGAGGAGTGGGTTGGCTGTAAGTTCTACGTATTGGCTGGATTAGGTAGAAACACGTGCTTTTAAAATGGGGGGAAGGAAGCTTCTCATGATTGCGCCGGCTGCTGCAATCCTTAGAGGGGCGGGTGGAGGAGGGATTTTTACTACTGGTTCTCCAAACCACCCACCGCCATCACTACTGGCTCGGCCAAACCAGTCTGAACCAGGAGCATTTCACCCCTGCAAACCAAATACACTTAACAACCATGTTATTAACAAATTCAGTGATTCACTTCATAGTTGTGGTGAGAAAGCTCATAAAATGAGGCAAAAATCATGCAAGCTCTTGTTTAGTAATTGAAATTTTTGGGCTCCATTGTGGTCATAAATCAAGGGCTACCTGTATTTGCATGGACATATACTATATGCCTTTATCTGGGTGTCATCATGGTGTTATTTTCTTTAATCTTTGACACACTTCAACTCCAAAGGAAAAAAATGCATTTTTTAAAAAAAATAACTGGAATAAAAGGATTAACAACTTCCTTTGATACATGTGTAGTGTCAGCCCAAAATTTCCCCCAAAAATATATGTTTTGGAAAGCGTCTAATAGCAAGTTAACATATTATTTAAAGCAGCCATAATTAGAAAAACCTACAGTATTCCTAAAATGACCTCAATCTAACAAATCAGGCTGACAACCACATTATTAATCAAAACAATTTAAGAAATCCAGACAAGGTATTCAGATTGTTTATTATCAAGAGAATGGCAAACACTCCGCCATACTGTGTCAACATGCACCCGGATTCTAAATCAACTTTTTAAAACAGCACTTGCAAAAATTACAGTTATTTAGTCATTATTTATGATTACATACATTTTGTTAATGAGCACTAGAACTGATTAATAGTATAACTAAGTAATCTGTTATTGCTTGTCGACACTGCAGCTTTGGATCTATTAGAGAGAATCCACTGAATGCCTGAGTTATCAAACTGCATTGTTTTAACAAATGCAAACTATAAAATGCTGGAGAACACTTAAATACCTACTAGTAAATATTATCTGTTCCTTCTACAAGGGCATGCCAAGTTCATTATCTTCTAATGTAGCCCTAATCTCACCATTGCTATTTTATTATATCTTTGGCTAGAACCCAGTCCATGTGGCTTTCCAGATATAATTAAACTATCATTCTAGGAACGTACTGTAGTCAGCAGGGTCAAAGGTAAGGGATAAAAGAAACAAGAGTTTAGTAATGTTTTGAAGGGGCTATATTCTTCCGTTCTATAATTGACTAAAAATCCAATAAATGAATATATAGATCGAGTGGCAGAGGCTGCTTTCAAGTATCTCTCATTTGATAGCCTCCTGCAAACTTAAAGATGATTTTTAAAAGGGGACTTTGATTAGGCAGAAATGGTGGCTGCTGAGAGACAAACTAGCCAACTTTTGTATGTCCACTTACCCTCCCTTTGCATTTATGGATCAATCTCTCATGCATTCCTGCCCAGGATTCCAGATCGAGTATTCCAAATATAAGATTCAGTCTGAAAAATTGACATGCGCTCTGCCAATGTTACATCAGAAAATAAGGTTTTGTCCATGTTATAACTTCAGCCCCAATATTTAATGTAATAATGATCTTCCCCTATATTTAACTTTGATACAACCCATGTTATACTTGTGACATAAATGAATTTCTATGCTTTTTTCATGCTTGTAACATGTATCATTACATAAGTATACCTACAGTGTTTTAAAATACTTGATATACATTAGGAACTACACTTTATTCCAAACTTTATTTTCATTGCAAGAGTAATTCACAGTTCTTGGCCTGTTGCAAGCTTAAATATTCCTTCCATTTCCATTTTAAATGTATAGGCAGTTCTTGATTTATCAACTGTGGCAAGAAAAGTCGTAACCTGGGCCAAAACTCACTTAACAACTATCTTGCTTCGCGATGAAAATTTTGGGCCCGATTGTGGTCATAAGCTGAAGACTATCTGTATGAATTTCTACCTTAAAAAAACCCTCATACAATATATACAATTTTTAACTAATCTGACCAATAGATACAGCATGAATAATGGGATATTGGGCAACACATGCTGGGAAAGATTGAGGGCAAAAGAAAAATAGGAAAACAGAGAATGAGATGGCTGGATGGATGGAGTCTCTAAAGCAGAGGGCATAAGCTTAGGTGGTCTCCAGAGGATGGTAGACAGGAAGGCCTGGAGGAACATTGTCCATCGGGTCATGATGGGTCAGACACAACTTCGCAACTAACAAAAACAAATTGTTGACAGCTTTGTTAGACAGATGTAGAGACTAGAGACTTAAGACAACAATTGGGACCAGAATATTGGTCACTAAGTGATGCGGTTGTAAAGTGAGAATCCTGCCAATTATCATCTTTCCAAGCCATTCTATGCTTGGTTCCTTCCAGAATCTCAGTAAGATTAAGGGACTGTCTCTGATGCGCACACACCCAATCTCTTCCATTTTAGCCACCTGCACCCTGCCATCACCATATTAATTTTATTGATTTGATTTTTATCCCACCTTTATTGTTTTTAATTTTAGAGAAATAGTAATCACATGTTTTAAAAACTGCTCACTGATGTTTGAAATATAGCTCCTGCCACGATGCTTGAGGACCAAGTATGGTCTTTGGCCTGGAAAAAATGGTACACCCATAAAAAGGATTCAGGTTCTGGAATACTGGCTTAGAACCTTAATAAAACTTGTAACTAAAACATCTTTTTGACATTGACCTGGGATATGTCTGCAGAGTCTTCCTTGCAGACAGTGAAGGTTTCTGGTAGAACTTACAAGGGTGTGAAAGAGATGTGCTTTATCTCTTAATGTAGCTGGCTGATGGTCTTCCTGAGTCGGTGTGTTGAGTGGTGAATATCTGAACTACATCAAATATTTTTGATCTGCCCAGCAACCTCCGAACTGCACAACTCCCAGGTGGTAGCCTACACTCCAGCCATCCCCATTAAGTGCCAGTTACTCTCGCCACCCTGCATTCCAAAACTCCTT
The DNA here is from genome assembly GCA_032468135.1 of Calamaria suluensis. Classification (NCBI taxonomy): domain Eukaryota; kingdom Metazoa; phylum Chordata; class Lepidosauria; order Squamata; family Calamariidae; genus Calamaria; species Calamaria suluensis. The sequence goes on along the minus strand of JANHFP010000898.1, from coordinate 4,869 downwards.
ACGCCCTGTGACTTGCCACTCTAGTTGACCTTCACCACCCCATTTCTGGACTGGGTGGAGCTAACTTTGCACAGCCAAAAAGGGCACGGGGAAAAAAAAGCAAAGTGGCCCTTTCCTTTTCATCATGCTCTTGGGCTGTATGGAGCTAGCTTTGCAACTTAAAAAAAAAGAAAGAGGAGGAGAATCCCAAAGCAGCCTCACCCCTTTTTTTGCAGTGCAAAGCCAGCATCAGCCCCGCCTGGGAACTCTTTGCAAAGGGACAGTGCTGTCCTTAGTGCACATTCTTTCTTTTCTGCTACAAGCAACCAGTCCCATACAGCCCAGGATCCAGGCTGGGCATGTTTGCACAGGGAGAAGATGGCAGTGAAGGCCAGATGGGGTGGTGAAGCACAGAGCAACAGGGTGCCCAAAGGCCCTAGATAGGGGAGGTAGATAGATGGGGGGGAGTTGGAGTGCCCCAGGGATCATAAGTGTGGGCAAATTGCCAAGCAGCCAGTTTTTTAATTAGCTGTATTATATTGTATTATAATATATAATACAAAAATACAAAAGAAAATAGTAAGAAAAAAAGGGAGGGAGAAGAGAAGGGAAAAGTGTAGGGAAAAAGGGGAAAAGACATTGGTGTCAGCTTTGGAAACCATATTAGCCTGAAGTTTCAAGCTGCCACTAATAGCTGTGGGAAGAGAGAGAGAAGATGGGGGGTAGTCATAACAATATCATAGTTTCACTGGTCATCAAAGGGTGTGGTTATAATGTACCTCTTGGGGATTGGAGAATGTGATCACACAATGGGTGGAGTTTGAACTTAGGGAAAGGAATGTATATGTGGTGATTAAGCGGGAAAAATCAGTTCCAGCATGGAACAAGTAATGCCAGTTATCTAATTCCTAATAAAGATGGATTTTGAGTAACATCTGACTCACGTTCAATAATATGGAAGAAAGGGATCACTGGATTGCTGACAATTGGTACAGTAGAATAAGATAATAGCATCAAAGCTCAACTTTTTACATTAGTGTAAACTAGCCATTTCTATATCAACAAACTTATTTAATTAGTAAAATCCAAAATCAAATATAGGGAACACCTATAATTGGGCCTGTTTTTGGTGATTCTCATCTGCTGATATTTTTTTTCCAGCTGGAAGGAAAGATACTATAATTTGAGCTTGAATAATGTTCTTTGTATCTATTTTCATTTTTTTTCTACCTCAAGCACAAAGTCCAACATAAACAAAAATAAACAAGAAAGTTGTGCAAATGTGTACTGTCATTCTAGGACAGCCTCCTACCATCTAGCACTCTAGATATGATAGGATTATGATTGTTAGAAATTTCACTAAGTATTAGCAAACTGTCTGGGACTCCTAAGAGTAATCCTGTAATGTAAACACTGAATGAAATCTTTATACAGATTTTGCCATAAATGTTGTGTTTTCATGCTTTGTGAATAAAAATAATTTAATAAAATTATGTTAAGCATTATTTATTGGATAACTGGAATTATTCTTCTACAGATTTAATGGGGGTTCCACAAGATAAATGCATCTTGAAGGCTGTAGTTGTGAAGATGCCATTGTTTTAATAAGTAGCAAACAGAATTGTGTTCTCATTCATATTCCAAATAGCTAATAGACTTCAGAGCACTGAAAAACCCTCTATGTAGCTTCAATAAACTGCCATTTGTTACAGTGGGAAGGGAGCATCTAACAGATGCCATCAGATCAGTTTATAGTTTGTTTTGATGTTAATGACAATGCTCCTATCTTGTACCAATAAAGAAGAATATTTGAAGCTTATGGTTAAAATGCTCCTATCTTGTACATTTTCTTGAGTAACAAAATGACGAGCCTCCAAGGCATTCAAGTATATGATGTAAGAATATGCTGTCATTGTCAAATTAACCCATCAAGATGAAATACAATAATTGTATAGCACTTCAGTTAATTCTATGTCCTCTATTTTTCTACATTAGTGTAAATTGCTCTATATATTGTTTCTTCCAGAAGATGTAATGTACATTTACAATAAATAAGGCATCAGTGGAATTAATCATAACAAAAGTATAAATGTAGTACAACCCTAATAATATACACATTCTAGTCTCAACTTTTAAAGCCTTTAATATTTGAGCGTAAAATCCTCAAGTCTAACCATTTAATACTAAAATCAGGAGAATGAACTTGGTAAACAGCACAAACTGCAATAACATACTGTGGTTGGAAATATAAATGCCATTTCACTCTCCAGCCCCAGCCTCAAATTAGCACCTGGTCTTTCTCCATTTGCTTTTGGTGGCATAACCATTCAAAAGCTTGATTAATATTTTTTTATTTTGACAATTAAAATATTAACTCCATTTATACTTGTTTCCAGTTTATTTTGCACAATTGTCTCTTCCTTTCCTTCCTCAAAATCAATTGGCAAAGGTTTGCTACTTTGAATCATAAATAACAAATCATACAGTACTATTACAAGTAGTCTCTGACAAACAATTGTAATGGAGCCTGCCTATTATGGTCGTTTCTTGTGACAGTCATAAAACAGGCCACAGGTCCAATTTTACCCTTTTATTCCATTAGTTAAGAGATGGCTGTGGTCATTAAGCAAACCATGGTTTGTTATGGGCAGTTTTGCAACAAACTATTGTTAAAATGCAGTCACATGACCATGGGATGCTGCAAATGCAGCATGTTTCCCAACACCTACAGTTCAGTCAAATGACTGCAAAGGGGGTCTGACTGAGAATTTCAAATTTGGGTTGCAAGTTCTCTTTCTTGAGACACCTGTAACTTTGGTCACTAAGTAGCAGGTTGTAAGTCAAAGATGCCCGAAGTGCCACATAAAAGTGATGTAGGCTAAGAATTTAGGCTGCGTTTAAAATACTGAGATCTTTTGAGCAGACAAACGATTGGGGGAAGTTCAACTTCTGCACTATTAGACTGATAGTTAATGCTGATGTACATGAAGTCTATAATTATGAATTAGTTCCCACTTTCTATTCCTAGAAAGAACTCCGTCAGGGATGATAATTTGCAATAACTCTTAATGGAGAAAGGTGCATACAGTGGGTGTGTGCGTGGGTGTGTATATATGAGTGTAAGGCTGATCATGCTAGGTGACCACGCTTGATATTCACAGTGTGCAGAGGATCTAGGCAAATATTAAATTGTGAGTTTATGATAAAGGATGAGTGTTTGCCTACAATTTAAATAACTACCATTATTGATGGTCTTTTAAGAAGATACAGTACACCCAAATCTTGTTAAATTTATCCTAAAACAGTACATGACAACTGAAAAAAAAATTGCCATAATAATTTTATTTATAAGTCAAAGAAATATTATCAGTGCAACCCTAAGAAAATGTAAAGTTTATAAACATAGACTAACACTCTTGGCAAGAAAAACATGGCTACTACCAAAGTGTTTCCAGCATTTTACTAGTCTGTATATAAAATCTTCTCAAACAGATATAAAGATTAAAACTATTTTGACTTTTCTAATAACTCTTCAAAGATATTTGTTAAATTTTTCCCTCTCCTTTTCCACTGATTTTTACATAGAATCTAAATGGCTGCTTCCAAGAATTTTTTTTAAATGGTATCACTCCATGCTTCCCTTAAAAACATCGATATGGCCTTTTAATCATATTTTCTTTCTTGTCCAATAAAATAGGCTTCCAAAACAGTTGATCTTTTTTAAAAAAGCAATGATTTGCAAGTGAGGATCAGACTGGTATGGAAACTTCTTCACAATCCATGCAAACTAAACTTTTAAAGGGTCACATTATTGTAAAATATACCATTTACCTACACAGATCTTCATATATACCACTTAATTTTAACTTCTGGTAGTGGCTCTATGACAAACATAACACATGACTAGAGCATAATTGCTTAACTTGCTGTATCCCTATTGCAGCATTGATGCTGGATGAACCTAGAAGGAATCAGGAATCCTGGATCACTTGTCCTAAAGGATAAGGTACTTGTCCATTATGAAAAGCCACTGAAGGCATAGTAATCCTCTTCTAGTTCTTCATCCAGCAAGATTCTTCACAGTTTTGCGGCCATGAAATTGATATGAGGTTTCACCAGAGGGAAAAGTGGTAGGCTGCGTTTGAACTCAGTCATGTTTTCAATCACAATTGGCTGTAAACAAAGCATTTTACAATGATAGCCATTGAGAACAAAGCAGAATCACTGAAAGCTGAAAAAGGCACATGTTTTAACTGCAAAACTGTCATTAAAAAAAAACCTCCTCAGAAATCAGATTTGGACTCAATTCATCTGAAATAGGATTGTGTATTCTATTGTATAAAAGTTCAATGCAACAATGTGAAAACAGCAGACAAAAACACTCTATGTGCCAATGTGAGTGAAATTAAGTTCTATGTAATATGTGCAGTATTACTACCAAAAGATAGATCTGAGTCAACCAGGAAATCAGCTCAAGAAAAATTGCTGACAGTTTAGAATGGCCAACCAAGAAGCTGATTATCAGCATTTGAATGAATTAACAAGCAAGTAAACCCAAGTTTACACCTCGTCATTCCTGCTTCATATATTGTTGAAATCTGGATTAAAAAATCCCAATTATTAATTATTAGCATGTCAGATAAATGCAACTGTTTAATAATTCACACATTATTTAGAACTGCACAAACCAGATGGCATTTTGAGCATTTATTTTAGAAATAGTTGGGAAAATATCTTTTTTTTTACCTGTGGCAGTGGTGGTGCTGGTGTTAGACTTATATCATTTTGGCTTGGAAACTCTCCTACAACAGGACCTAATATAATAATAATAATAATAATAATAATAATAATAATAATAATAATAATAATAATAATAATAATAATAATAAT
>JANHFP010000893.1:229332-241190 GCA_032468135.1 Calamaria suluensis | reverse complement strand
AGTAAGTAAGTAAGTAAGTAAGTAAGTAAGTAAGTAAGTAAGTAAGTAAGTAAGTAAGTAAGTAAGTAAATAAATATGCAGAACAATTGTGATTTGCTAAGTTCTTCCTTAGATTAACAGTTCTTAGGGTCAAAGCCATAAGAAGTACTTTTATAAGTGTGTGCATCTCAATGACATATACTCTGCTCATAAGAACAATTAATCAAAAGAGAAAGTGGAGATGCATATATAATAAATAGAGTATATATCTTGGTTGAATCAAGGAAATAAATACAGGTTCAATTCAATGTCAAAAGTCACACATGCATTTGAGGCCAAGTCTGTGTAAGAGAGCGACTCACATTTATAATGCAAAAAAACCCAAAGTAAAATTCATTGGAATCCCTAGGCCAAAAATAGTCTGCTAACTGAATGACATAGATATATAAGTAGGACAGGGATTCACACAGAATTCATGTTTCATTTTGGGGAATAGTTTTAATTTAATTTAAGGATTTATATAATTACCCAATTAGCAAAAACATGAGTCTGGATTGCAAACAATAAAAAACAATGCTCCCATTCCAAAATCATCAAAAACAAAACCCAGTCATGGCACAATAATATTTACTACACCTCCTTGTGATGACCCAACTTGATACTGAAAAAGAAAGACAGTGCATCAAATGAAAACAATATTTATTTACAATTCCAAATGCTCATTAAAATAATTGTCCAGCAATGAGCAAACGGAGACACGCCACAAATTAGGCAGAGAGGCTGGCTGCAGTCCAAAGGCCTTACAATTAAGAAGTGATAAAACTGTCCAAACTTGAAGATATATCTTACCACAGGAATTCAGAATCTCTGAGACAAAGAGTTACAAGACTGTATGCTGAAAAACAGTCTTTGACTCCAGTGAGTAATTGTACACAACTGGCTACTTTTAAAGCCCCAAGTTCAGCTGCTTCTCATTCCTCACTTCCTCCTGAGTAGACCTTTTTCTAAAGCTCTCTTGTTCTTGCGTCTCTGTCTTGGATCAGGCAGGGGAGCTGCTCCCAATTCCTCCTCTGAACCTCTCCTTTCTGGCTCTGCCTCTAGCTCACTAGGTCCAGCCTGGGCCTGCTCTTCACCATCCTCATCCTCAGGTCCAGCCTCCCCCTCACTGCTCTCTGCCAGCTGTTCCTCCTCGACCTTCATGTCGGCTGCTGACAGAGGCATGACACAATTGGAAACCAGTTTCTCATAAAAACCAGGTTGACTTTTCCAGAAACAGATTGTTGAATTAGATAAGTCTTGGCTTTGGTTTAGCAGAATTTATATTATATATTTAAACTGTCCATGTTTTATATTGTTACCACATTTCCTAATAAGAAGAAATCATTTTTACTGTAAAAGCTTTGGGTATTATAAATTGGTCATGAAAATTCAATCTGCAAGGTATACTGGCTTACATGGAGAATTGATTTACATCCTGCTCATTCCACATTTGCTCTGTTAATTGAGGTAATATGGGATAATGGCAAGTCGCTAATTGATGACTGTGGTTAAAGGAAAGTGGAAATTGAGAAAGCATTTTATTGAGAAAGAAGAATGGGGTAGGATTTCTATTATAACCACCAAACACGAAGGAAATGTAGCACTATAGTATTTCAGAACGTTCTACTTCTATCAGAACATAAATAACAGAAATCTGAATGATGATTGCTTAAAGATTGGACACTCTTTTTCACCCATGCTCTTTTGAGGAAAGGGAATTGTCGGCTCCCTACAGAAAGGTGAAATAATGTTAATTATATATTTTTTTTCCAAGGGAGACATATTTATTTAATTCAATTTACATGGCGACCCATCACAAACATACAATCCTGGGCAGCTTATAGAGAACATTACTTATAACATTAGGGAGTATTATTTCAGTTGCTGGATTTACTATTCCACTTCTACCTCAATATTATTGTTTATGAACCTTTACCTGCTAGGACCTTGTATAAATACAAATTTGATGCTATGAAAGTAGTCAATGCCAATAATATTAATAATGCTTTATGCAATGTAGGTCATGCTGGATATGTAATACTGTAATTTATTTATTTTTTATTAAATTACAATAGCAGATTTTATTCTTCTCAAATAAATAACAATTATCAGCCAGACAAAAACATTTTCTACCCTTAATTCTTTTCAAATCTCTTTCAAGCGTTATTACTTGACATTGAAATTAATAGGGGTAATATTCAGGAAAATGGGTAAACAACTGCAAATAGAAAAAAAAAAACCCTAAATTTTAATTACAGAAGAAAAAGAGACATGTGTGCTGTAACAGAAAAATACCCATTGTCTTCTATAAATATTAATATCAGGAGAATTTAAAAAATGCTTTGTTCCTGATGAAATGGCTGCAGGTCAGATACCGAAGAAGGAAGGAAGAAGAGATCAATTAACAAAATCAATCAACAGAACATTGAAATATTGAATAACTACTCTAAAAAACAATCATGTATATTACATAAGTTTGATTAATGCAACAACTATTGTTATTGCTATTATTGCTGTTCGTATCAAAATGAATTATACCAGACGCCACACTGCTCATGTGTTGATATTGATGTATATTTTTAAAAATCCAATAAATCTATCAATCAAGCTTTACTTAATAATTATGAATACTTCTATAGGATAGTTTCCTTCATCCTCAGTTTGTTGGGAGAAGGGAAGTGTTACAAGGAGCTAAGCAATGCAAAAGCATCCCCCAAAGACTTCCTTTGAGTAGACAGTTTGTAGCCCTAAATTATTGCTTCTATCTCTGAATGTACTTAAATTGTTTTGGAAAAATAAGTCAATCAATAGTTGCATAATCTAAGAGTCAGCTAGGGGAGGTTACCAGTTAATGACTACAAATGACTACTTGTATAACATGTTATAAGGGACTCAGTGGCTTAGTGGCTAAGACACTGAGATTTTGACTTTGTTGAAAGGTCAGCAGTTCAGTGGTTCAAATCTCTAGTGCCGTGTAATGGGGTGAGCTCCGGTTATTTGTCCCAACTTCTGCCAACCTAGCAGTTTGAAAGCACGTAAAAATGAAAGTAGAAAAATAGGGACCAACTTTGGTGGGAAGGTAACAGTGTTCCTTGTGCCTTTGGCATTTAGTCATGCTAGCCACATGACCACAGAGATGTCTTCGAACAGCGCTGGTTCTTCGGCTTTGAAACGGAGACGAGCACCACCCCCTAGACTCAGGAATAACTAGCACATATGTGCAAGGAAAACCTTTACCTTTATAACCTGTTATAAATGTAGAAGTGAAACAGAACACCTTATTAAGACAGAAGTGAGAAATAATCATTTAATTGAGCTAAGCAAATAAGAAGAGACTAATTTACGTAAACAAGTTTTAGAGAACCAAGTAAAAACAGTTCCATCTCAGGACAACTTAGAAGAGTCCAAAACTCTATAAAAGTGCAGATTGTCCATAGCATCCTTTGAAATAAGATACAATCCACCAATTCTGAACCAAACCAGTAAAATACCCATATGTTATCTACATCAAAAAGCTTCTGATTATAAAGTCAGTACTTAAAGATCATAAGATAAACTAATTTAAACATTTACTCATATGGAAGTCTCATCTCGGAATCATGCACAGTACACTTAGAAGGTATCACCATTGTATTTTCAACCATGGGAAGTCAGCAGAATATAATAAGGCCATATCCCCCATGTTTTTGTGTTCCTTAAGGTTTTAAGACTAATCAAGTGTGTCAGGTAATAACTTATTCAAGACAAAGAAAATTTGCCATAGTGCTATAGTGATAACTTTATTGCTTTTAGGAGAGGAACTCAATATTTTGGGAAAGAGGTAGGTAGGTAGCACATTTAAAAATGAAAACCTGTCATTAATCAGAAACTGCCTACCAATAAGCAACCAAATAATCAGTCACAATCCATACCAAAAGACTAATAAAAAGAAATATCTGCTTATTCAAAAACATTTTCTGAACATATGCCACAGAGTGCTAATTTATTGTATAAAACCCAGCGTTAACATAGTTGCAGAATATAATCCTGTGGGAAGAAAGAATAGAATATGAACAAAATATTTGTTCATGCTGAGTTTATTCTGGGATTTTGTTTGGGTTTATTCCCTTACAAAACCTTATGGGCTCATGAAGAATAGCTCTTTTTTCTTACTACATAGGGATCATTCTCACAGGATATGATCCTTTGTTCTGCTTATGTAGATGCAATGTGGCATCTTGGTTAAAGTCTAGGCTGCTTTGAATAGAGTAGAGTAGAGTAGAGTAGAGTAGAGTAGAAGACATTAGACTAGACTAGACTAGACTAGACTAGAATAGAATAGAATAGAATAGAATAGAATAGAATAGAATAGAATAGAATAGAATAGAATAGAATAGAATAGAATTTTTATTGGCCAAGTGTGATTGGACACACAAGGATCTTGCTGCACATGCTCAGTGTACATAAAAGAAAAGAAATGTTCATCGAGAATCATAGGGTACACCACTTAATGATGGTCATAGGGTAATGATAGTCATAGGGTACAGATAAGCAATCAAATCATACCAGGAAAAAATCAGTATAAATTGTAAGGATACCAGCAACAATGTTACAGTCATACAGTCATAAGTGGAAGGAGATGGGTAATGGGAAGGATGAAAAGATTAATATTAGTGCAGACTTAGTAAATAGTTTGACAGTGTTGAAGGAATTATTTCTTTAGCAGAGTGATGGCATTTTGGGAAAAAACTATTCTTGTGTCTAGTTGTTCTGGTGTACAGTGCCCTATAGTGTTGTTTTGAGGATAGGAGTTGAAACAGTTTATGTCCATAATATGAGGGACCTGTAAATATTTGACAGCCTTCATCTCAAGATAATTACTTATTCACCTATCAACTTTTGCAAGCCTGCCAAGAAGCAAGGTTTCACTCTAATTAATATGTTAGCTAATGATCCATAACTTTATTAGTTTGGTTATCAGCCTCATGGTTTTCTGCAAAATGGCATAATGAATATGAAGCACAATTACATAGGCTTAAAAATGGGGGGGGAGGTTGTAAAATTAAAAATTCATTTTAAAGATGGAATGTTTAGTATTTATTTTCCACATCACTACTACATCCTAGTAACTGTACTGCAGTGATTTCAATGGACAAAACATTAATATGGTAAATCAGTATAATACACTTTCAAGAAATTGAAATCACATTCTGGTGATGATGTCCTAGCATGAGGATGAGATTGAGATAAAAGGTATAAAATAAGTAGATTTGTATATGGACACATGCCAATAGAAAAGTTTGAACAGGTCAGAAAGGTCATGACTTGTCTGTTGGCCTGACATTCTGTCTATCTTTTCTCTATTTACAATATCTATAATCTTACCTGCCCTAACTCTGAAGGTGTCTGAGAAATTTTAATAATGCCTGAAAAAAAGACGCAGATATTTTGGATTAATGAAAGGTTCTGGTATGTTATATGACAAAATTAAGAGTATTAGTTTGAATCATCTCAAAGGAGTCAATCTTCAGACAGCTCTTAAGACTAAGAGAAAATCATAAAGCTAAGTGGTTAAAATTATAAAATCTACCATAAAATTGCAGAAACATTATTAAAGCAATAAATACTTGATCAATCCATATCATTAAACCTAGTGGAGAGATAATTGACTAGTCGATCTTGATCTCATGCTTAAGAAAATGCAGTACATACTGTACATCATGAAGTTACTCAATAAGTAGAATTCACAGATTATACATATAGTGATAGCAGAGGACTGTTCCAGATAAGAAGAAAGAAAAATATGAATGAAGAAGGAGCATAATCTGAATGATTACAATATGGCAATTTATGGAAGTTTGTAAGGAAAGGCTCCTTAAGACAATAAAAATCAAATAGAATACAAGAAGAAAATAAGTTTCAAAGTTTGAAAAAGAAACTACTCTAAATCGACTATGTGCATGATGACATTGAAGGAAAAACGAACATCTAACATGTTTGTGGTTGAAATCTGAACACTGTAAAAGAAAGGTGACATCTTATATTTTATGATTAAGAACATCAAAGTTATGACAGAATTTATCATTCTGTCTGTTTAATTTTAATCTCCTTTTACATTATACTTAGTGTTAATTTTCCTTTTCAAGTGATTTAAATGGTGTTAATTGCTGATCTAGTTAGTTTAACTAGATTGTATTCAGTGCAGAACAAAGTTAGCTGTATTTATGTCCCTTTGAGTCAATGGTTCTTGAGCAGTTAATTGTGCACTCATTACATTAAATTCAATATGAATTTAGGTATCTTTAATTTTCTACAAATAGTTTTCCTGTCCATTGTAATTAATAGTATGTAAACGTCAGTGGTGAAATCCAGTTTTTTTTTTCCCAACTGGTTCTGTGGGCGTGGCAGGGGAAGGATACTAGGTGGTATTTTCCGGTTCTCGAAACTGCTCAAAATTTCTGCTACCGGTTCTCCAGAACTTGCTGGATTTCATCCCTGCTAAATTTGTGGGAGAACTGAAGAAGGAGGACCCTTAATTACATATATGTTCAGTTCAGAATTCTTTCGGGTAAGAAACCACTGAATCAAAATAATACTACTCCATTTGTTTTGGAGTTATGGAAGGGAAGCATTTCAATCTTGAAAATTTTGTAATTTTAAACTTTATAGAAGTATTTACCAAATTAATTCCCATATAGCCAAGATGTGCACTTTCTAAAATGTGCAATAGTGGAAAAATCTTTTCCAACCACAATTCTTTCTTGATGCTTCTTGGAATAACCATGTTTTCTGTTTAGGTGACAAGAAGAGTGATTTAAAACTTTGATGCAGAAGAATTGTTTTTACATTTCTTAGGAGGAAATTGGACTATTATGTTATGATGTAAGCGATCTTTGCAATCACCTGACCATTCTCGGTCACCTATAATTTGCCAATTAACATGCACCTCTATGCTCTTTAAGTAAATGAGGATGATTTAAACAGCATACATTTTCTAGTTCTTAATGACAGCCAGGGAGGAGCTTATGTCCCAAAGTACAGCTAAGGGCCATTAACTTCAAATGATTATTAATCTTAGGTGCCAATTTTATGGCTGGTGTTTTCAAATGATACAAAAATGGAAATCCTCTCTAGAAACTTGTGTATAAGTGTTTGAACATACATACACTGCAATCTCAGGAAAAAGAGAATATTTCTTATGCATCTTTTTTTCAAATGTAATATATAGTGATTTGTAAAATTTTACATAAATACATTTTCTATCATTTTTTGAGGTAATATGATTCCTTATTTGAAACTGATTTATAATGTAAATGGATATTTAGACAATATACAGTACTTTTGTCAAGGGGGATATATGGCAAAATTTTCAAGCAGCAAACTTAGAGGAAAGTTGAAAGTTAACCACCACCAAATGCTATACTTTCTCAATTAAAAATGCACATTTTTGTGCTACCCACTCACTAGTGTCCTCGTGTGATAGCAATAAGTAATTTATAGTATTTATATGCATGCTAACAAAGAGATTGAAAGTTTGAAATATATGATTTAAGAGTAAGAAAGCTGTAACTCTAAGTAATTAACGTCTTTGAAAGAAGGAAATGAAATGTCATTAGTGGAAAATCAAAACCAATGATTTATAGTATTAGCATTAAGTATTAGTTTTTCTACCATACATTTTAAATGTTTGCCCTACTAATGGGCTACTGATTAAAAAAACACTCCATTGCTCAAAGAAAGATAGGAAGATAGGAAAGCAGTTCCACAGGTCTTTTTAGAATTAGAATTGTCATTTTTTTGGATTGATGAGTTTTTTGTGACTTCACTCTCAGAATTTATATAATAGCAACAAGCATTTTATAGGAAGGTTTGCTTTGTTGCTTTGGTACACATTCTACATAAGTAATGCTGAAAATATAGGAAAGGGGAAGGGACAAAGCCAGACAAATGCATACACCCCAAACTGATAGTTTGAAAATCATACTATTAAACAAAAGTCATATGTCACTGAGATGCTTAAAGTGAATGCTACAATATTAATTAAGAAAATTCCAAGTATTTAGTGAATTATGTATTTAAAATTTTAGAAATAAGAGAAATGGAAATTGTCTGTTGAATATTCAAGGGAAGTTATTTTAACCAACAGCGACTACTATGTCTTTGGATCTATCTCCAGAGGAAGTGGGAGGAAATGAGAGAGATGATAAAATTAAATCTCTACCTTGTAAGCTATTTAGCTATTTCTCTTTCACTACAATTATCCTGATAGCTAATCTTTTTGTATAAGCCTAGCTTAATGTTTGCTTTTCAGTAGTATGTTTTATAATAAAATAAATAATAAATAGAAATTTATCCGTTTTCATCTAGGGGTTGTAGTCTTGAGATAGATAGATAGATAGATAGATAGATAGATAGATAGATAGATAGATAGAGAGAGAGAGAGAGAGATAGATAGAGAGATAGAGAGATAGAGAGAGAGATATGTGATTTTAGTTCACAAACTTGTAAAATGTTGAAGGAAAATGTGAATCAAGATTTAAAACAATTGATATTGTTTAGGCACTTATTTAGTAGCCTGGCTACTTTGAACTCTATATGTGTTTGAATACCTCAAGACCCATGTGGGTTCATTTAAAAAAAAAATAAAAAAATAATTTCATATAATGCTGTATTGAAGGTATTGTCTACATCCTTTTTGGTCTCATTCAGTTGAATGAAAAGGGAAATGTCTTAAAATATCAAATTAGGATGTTTCTGTGGAATTTTCATTGTGGGAAAAGAAGACTTAAACTTACCTCAGTTATGAAGAAGCCAGTTATTATTTGTGAGAATCTGGTCATTTAAATCATTAAAGTCCAGAAAAGATATTTCGTGTCTATTCTTCCCATGAATTGCTCCTCATTGTTAGGAGACTTGGGTACCTAAGATACTGCAGAATAACTAAACAAGAGATATAAAATAAAAATATAAAACCTACCATCCTTGGACTATCTTGCAACAGAAGGGTAAGTTAAGTAATTACACACACAAAATAAAAAATAAGGTCTGAAAGCACTGACAATGATACAAAAATAAGAAGATTCTTTCATGAGCAAGAGGAGGTTTTGAGCATAATGGTTGAATGATTTTGGTACCATGTTTATGGTCTCCAATAAAACTTGCACCAGTGACATTAAATAAGTATAGAATAGAATACTGTCAAAGTAGCTTTTTTAATATAGAAGAAAAGTAAAGACAAACAATGTACTTGTTTATAATGAAATCAGAAGTTGCAAACATTGTAAATAAGATAATAACATAAAGTTGCTGATGTCGGAAATACAGCCTTTTGGAGTTGGAGAATCAACCAATGGAAAAATCACAATCATTTTTATAATGTTGCAGTTATAATCAGCTTCAGAATGTTTGATTAAGGACCCCATTCTTATTTCCAATTAATTATTTATCAATGAATATGAATATTGTAACAGCCAAGCTACAACTATGGCATTCTTTTTTATTATTACTATTTTGAAGCAAGCAATCGATTCACAAAACTAAGAACCCAGCATCTTCCCAAAGTTGGCTGATTAGAAAGGAAGATTGTGGGGGGAGGGGGTTGGCCTCTTTCAATAACTTGGTTAAGGTTCAAAGTAAAAGGTTTCTTCTTTCTACTAAATAAACATATGCATGATACTAACTTCTAAAGAAGCACTGGGATCAGTTATTGTTAGTTGACCGGCATAGGGTAAGGTAAACAGAGAATTGTATTGAGGTTGTCCTGGATACTTAGCCCATTTCCCAGTCTTCTACAAATTGGATAACCTGAGAAATAAGTCTTCCTTGTTTCATACTGATGGAAGATTCCAGTTATATGTTTCTTCTTCAATCAGAGTTTCTTTGGGTTTCACAATGGTTATGCTGCTGTTAGGGACATTTCTTCTTTTCTTTGGTGAGTCTTTCAGTATCTCCGGATTACAGGACCCTGAGCCTGCAGGAATATTGAGATAATGGGACTGTTGTTTAGGATTATCAATAATTGTTTCTTTGTCTAAAGGTCTAGAGGGGTTTCACTGAGGTGAAATAGTATATTGTGAAGAATTAATCCCCTGGCTTTCTGGTGGTTTTGTAACAGACCTTTGGAAACAACAGAGAAATGTGACTGAAGATGAAAACATGTTATAGTGTCACTATGATATAAATTGGGCTTTATACTTGAAATTTCTATTTCTTAGCAGCTTGTCTTTCCAAAAGTATCAGTCCTGATTCTAACCTAATTGATGGAGTCACTATCTAATAGTGAACGCTCCAGGACTATTTTTTAAAAAACTATCAAAGTTGCTTACCATGTATGGGATTCTAAATAGACTATCATGAGACATTTGAATTAAAATTCAGGTCCTGATCAAATCTAAAATAGTATCCATCCTAATGAATGAAAAAACAGTGCATATAAACAGAGAGGCATTCCATTCCAAATTTCTTGTGTTTTGTCAAATATGTCCATAGAAACACATAGAAGATAGGAACATCTAGGGAAGATGGGAAAATTGTAAGCCAGTCTCTTCAAAAGCCAAAACACTCAGATGAAGTGATCTATGAATAGAGTACAATATCTGCTCTTGAAATAGGACTGTAATGACCCAGGGCGTGACACGAATGTAGCACAGCCAGATAACTATCACCAGTCTTTTATTTAAACCCAACAATGCTCCCCAAAGTCCTAGATAAACTCTTTGCCTATAGAAATAGAGTTCTTACACATACCTGAACAAGTTTGTTGCTGACAAAATTTCAGTTCAACTTGCAGTTGATAAGAATTACATAAATAAGGAGTTCTATGGCTAGGAATTGCTACCAGCTTGGAAGGAGATCAAAAGCCTTTGGAAGGAAGCCAGGAACCATGGCAGATATCCAACGAAGGTAAAGTTTATTCCCGACAGCCTGCCTTTCAGAAAATACCTTACTTATAGTGTAGCTTCCAAAGGTGTACCTGATTACAGGGAATCAAGGCTGCTTCCTTCTGAAGACACCTCATTGCAATCTCCTCCTTTCTTGGCTGCCTAAGATGGGGAGGGGAGGGGATGGGCCTGGATCATTGTCTGAACTTCTGTCTGGTTCTAACTCAACCCCACTCTGTCCAGCCTGGCCTTGCCCTTTCCCATCTTCTTCCACAGCAACTGGATCTGTGGCTTCACTCTCTCCCAGCTGTTCCTCTTCCTCTTTGGAGTCAGATGCTGACAGAGGCATGGCATAGGACAGTTATCATAATAGCAACTGAATGTATCTCTTATCCGTCCACTAGAAACATTATACCTTTAGAGAAAAGTTGTGTGCTTCAGGAAGGGAACACAATAAAAGCAATGGAAATAAATTCTATATCACATTCTTTAATGAGGACATTTTCAAATTGCAAGATAATAGCAAAGATAGGAAGGACAGGAAACATTCAATAAATCAGAATTAATAGAGTGTGAAATTTGCTCAACTCCAATAGTCCCCACAAGACAAAATGTTTCAGCTTGTGACTTATCAATCATCCAGCATCATAATAAATGGGAAGACATTCATATAAGAGGCTATCACAGAATCTTTGTTTGCTGTATTTGAAATAAACAATATATTGGACAATTTTTGTCCATTAAAACAATAATGATAAAATAAAATTATAGTTTTCTCCCTTTGGCATGAACTGTAGCAACATAATTAGTGTGTGTGTGTAAGAATCCGGAGGCTCCCAGATCTAACATCCTTTCGCCGGGAGCTGAAGACCTACTTGTTCAAATTGGCCGGCCTGGGTTGACTTGGTATTGGGGGTTTTAAATTAATTTTAAATAGGGGTTTTAAAATCAAATTGGGTTTTATTTGATCAGCCTTTAAAT
>JANHFP010000893.1:111943-127396 GCA_032468135.1 Calamaria suluensis | reverse complement strand
CAAGGAAAAGAGTGAATTGGTGACCAGTAGTATACCAGAAAATGATATGATATTTTAAGACTCATATATAATTTTTTGCAACGAAATATACTCTCGCACTGCGGATTTAAATATTTTACAATCCATTTACCCCAACCTTGATAAAAAGTAAAAATTATACCTTAAGTGACATGTGGAAAGACATGATATTATATATATGCAAACTCAAAAATTTCTTTTTTCTGTATTCAAAACTTTTACAATAAAACTTTTTTTCACAAAAAAAAAAAGAAATAGTCTAAATTGGCAAAAAAAAATACAAATAAAAATCAGTTTGGTGATGCAGATGCAGCTTCCTTGTTGGGTGGGTCACTGAGTCTCAGTCAAGGCATTTCATGTATCTTATGACGTGACCGGAAACTCACAAAAGCTTATGCCGTTTAGCAAAATGTGTTAGTCAGAAAAGGTATTGTCAGATTCTTGATTTTTTTTTCCAGGTAAGGGGAATTCTAGGGAATGGGGGACTCACAGGAATCCTATATTTATTTATTTCATTTAGTATTTATATCCCAGACTCATTATTTTTATAAATACCTCAAAATGGCAAAGATATCTCATCCTCCTCCCTCTTCCCTCCTCCCATTGACCAAATCAGGGCCCTGTAAGGTGAATTGGACAGTGAGAGAGTGACTGACCTAAAATCTCTAAGGTGATTTTCGGGCCTAAGGCAGAATTAGAACTCTCGGTCTTCCAATTTCTAACCTGGTGCCTTAACCACTAGACCAATCTGGCTTTAATTGAAACAGTTCCAAACTTGGCAACTTGAAGTTATGTGAACTTAGCTCCCAGAGTTCATGAAACAGCATGCTAACTGAGAAGTTCTAGGAATCGAAGTCCACATATCTCAAAGTTGCCAAGGTTGCAAAACTGATCTGAAACATCAATTGTCTCCTCCTTCAGTTTGAAATATCCAAGTGATCAACCCAACAGAAGGCAGAAGGAAAATGAGTCAGTGAAGGAAAAGGAAAACAAGAGAAAACAAGATAACATCATTCTATTTGAAGAGTCGGTAGATAGACTAGACGCACGTGAACTATAACTCTTTATTCGTGCAAAGAATAACGTATACAACAGCAATGGCTGGGACGCGTGCGGCCGCTTTTATACAGTAGCGGCTGCCGGCTCCCGGCCACTGACAAACCTTCAAACTTCCCGCGCAAACCGCACGGCTCCTGATTGGTCCTCTAGTCCTTTGAATTGACTGGCCCGGAGGCCTGTCGATCAGGACTTAACACTTACTACCAGTTCTGTGGCTTTGGTTTGGTGGGCATGGTGTGGCTCGGTGGGCATGGCAGGGGAAGTATACTGCAAAATCTCAATTCCCAGCACACAAGAATAATGCAAAATCCGAATTCTCTCCCCACTCCTGGGGGAAGAATATTGCAAAATTTCCATTCCCACCCTACTCTGGGGCCAGCCAGAAGTGGTATTTGCCAGTTCTGCAAACTGCTCAAAATGTCCACTACCGGTTCTCCAGACCCTGCTGGATTTCACCCCTGCTTTGAACCATTCAAAGACTGCTATTGTGTCTCCCACCGGACTTCTATTATTTGGCTAAAGTTAACATATCTAAAATGCTAAGTTAGCATGTGGACTTACTATGCATCAACACCACTTATTGCTACCCTTTGAACTTTGAACCCTTTGAACTGGGCTAGATGCATGATGCAGCATGTGTCTTCCAGAGCTTCCTTTTCAGCCTTCCATGAAGGCCTTCATGAAAAAAAGAAAAACATAATGAAATGGATGATGAAAATGCTGGCAGTCTAGAAAAAAAAAGGTGGCTTTGCCAGATTCCTGCTGCATTGCTATTGCAAGCTGCTTTCATTTTCTTCTTCATCAACCTCATCCTCATAAGGTTATGCCTGTAAAATGTCACCTTATGGTGCTGAATAAGGAAGTAGGTGTTGCTTGAATAGATGATGCAGTCAACACACTGAGAATTCCAGGTAACTCTTTCCAATTTTTCATCATCAGATTAAATTATTTCATGCATTATAGATTTACTAGAGAATTTGTCCTTGAACATTAAAAAAGCCATTTTCTCCTGCAGTTTGGAATCACTATTGATTGTTGTGCCATTTATCTGTAGATTTATTTTTTATATATATATTTTGCTTAACAATCAAACATCTGAACCTTTAGTATTTATAAAAAAGTGAGATGTTATTTGCTTTCTGCAAACTTACTAGGGGAAAAATGACTTGCCTTGGAGACAGAACATTTTGTTCCTATTACAACATGAGAATAAATTATTCTAGAAAAGAAATGGAGAAATTGCAATTATAGATACAAATGAAGAATGGGAAAAGAAGATGAAAAAATACTGGAACATTCATTTTAAATAATTTTATGATGCTATTAAGGAAAATGGCACTATTTGTTTTATAAGCTTCATCAATATATATTTTTGTGAATGTTAAACTTCATTAAAGCTGTAAACATGGATACAATTGATTTAACCATTTTGCGTGATGAAAGAGTTTTATTTTGCATCTGCCTCAGTTAATTAATGCATAAATGTTAATCATAAAAGCTATTTCACTTCTGAATAAAGCTATTTTTTTTAACAAAAATCATCTTATTTCACTGCCTTTTTTATTATCTCTCTCTGGATATCCCAAATGTATTTTTTCAAGAGGCAACTGGACTTTCTATTTTTTTCTTTGAAGATGTTTTGCTTCCCCTCCAAGAAGCTTTTTTGGCTCTCCAAATATGACAGTAACTTCAACCAGTAATCATACAGTTATTCTATATGCAGAAATATGAACAAAATTTACCAAGACCAGTTTTTTGTTTCAAAATTACAAAGACTTATGAAATATTCACCATTACTGTTTATTTATTCTGTTTTGAATATGTCCTTTGTTACACATGAATTATATCTTATCATCTTAAATCTGATAAAAAAATCACACTTGGATCTACTCACAAAAATGAAGCACTGGGATCTACCAAAATATTGCATCTCAACTCCCCTAATAATCACCCTTTTGTCCAAATATTAATCAATTGACTAAGTGCCATCAGGTGATGACTCTTAGTGACCACATGGATGAATTTTATTCAGGATGAGATTTTCAGTCTTGACTTCCAAAATGTACAGATTTTGGACAGATCCATCAATATTGCAGCTGGCCATTCTCTTTTGTTTCCTTTCACCTTTCTAGCATTATGGAGTTATCTTTGAGTTGGATATTTGAATAGTATATCTGTATATAATCATTTGAGGCAGATCAAATATTTGTTTCTTTTTCTGATTATCTATTGTATTCTCAAAAAAATTCTCTAACAGCTAAGTTGAAAAGTGACAATTTTTTTCTTACCTTTTTTCTTCAAAATCCAATTTTCATTTGCATAGGCTATCACAGTAAAAACTATAGCTTGCATCAGTCTGATTTTTATAGATACAAATGCATTCTGAAACCTGGATATTATTTTGAAATCTTTCATTACAATGGTTCCAAATTGAGTCTGAAATATATATCTTGACTCCTGGTTCCTTTCCTGTTTATAATTGATTCTAAAAAGCAAAAAATAACTATCAAACCCATTCATTCTAAGACTGAATATACTTTTGTCATTTGCTTGTCATTAATTTGATCTTCCTACTCCTTATTTTCTTACTTAAGCTTTCACATAATTTATATTTTCAGCGATTGGAGTAGTATCCTCTGTATAATAGGAGCAACTGGGTTTTTTCCTCCAACTTTAAAACTATGATTGACTTCTTTCCATGCAGCTTCTCTTAATATAAGTTTAATATACATATTTAAATATCCATACAACCTGTTTCATCATGTTCTGTCTGTACTGTAACTTCTATATAGCTTTATAAGACAGTAAGTTATTCTGAGATTCTTATTATCTTAGTATATTCCTCAGCTTGATGTGATTGATGCAATCAAATGACTGTCAATTTGATGCATTTCTTACAGCCAATGAAGCACACATTGACTTATGTAGGTATTAATTGGCTAATTCAGTCATCCAGTATGCATGAATAATAATATCTCTTGTTTCTCAGCCTTTTCAAAAAGCAGCTGGAACATTTGGCACCTCTTTTTCCATTAGGTTTCTAATTAGTTTTGGATATTCTCAGACTTTATTTTACTAGCAGGTGAAATTAAGGCTACTGTGTGATAGTTAACACAGTCTAGTAAGTCTCCTTTCTTTGGAACTCCTCAAAGAACCATCCAAATTTACTTTCATGTTCAGAGAGTCATTGCATTTCTCAATAGGTTCATTACACAAAATCTCAGGATCCCCAAAAAAGCATCACAGTTCTACAGGTTATGTGGAATGAGAGATGGAAAAGCATTGCCCTTTTCCTGAAGCAATGAGGATTTAACAGAGTTTCAAGCAGCTGCAAGCCCCCCTAACAACTGTGTCATCCTGTTACTAGAGAGTCCATCTTATACTAGACACTAGCACTAACCCTTTTGTGACAAAAGTAAAAAAAAAAAGTTTTTTCCAACATATTAAAAACAAGAAAAAACTCAAGGAACCAATTGGCCCACTGCTAGAAGAAAGTGGCAAGAAGATAACAAGCAACAGGGAGAAAGCAGAACTACTTAACTCATTTTTTGCATCTGTCTTTACACAAAAGGAAAAAAAAAACAGTCCAACCTGTCAAAAACAGCACCACAGAAACAGATTAGGAACACAAGTTAAAATAGGGAAGGAAATGGTAAGTGAACACCTGTCCACCATAGACAAGTTCAAATCACCAGGACCGAATGGATTACACTACTTATTTTGTGGGCTTAGGAGGGAAATGTAATTGAATATTTTGGAATCTGAAATGACTAGGTCTCTAAAGAAAATGCTATGCAGATGCATTTTAAATTGATTTTACTCTCAATTTATTTTGGTATCAATATCTGATATCAGGGTTTGACTGTTTCTATGTGTTTTATTCCATTTCAAGCCTGAATAAATCAACTGCTCAACTAAAAATCATGAACCACGAAGGAAAAGGTATTGTCCGGCCATCAAAAGTTAGCTGTTTTCATACCAGAAGGCATTTCTTCACTTTTTTAGTTTTAGAAATCTGTTATGTGTTATACATCATACTAGCCATAAAAAAGTAGTGTTATCAGCTTTTGGTATTGTGCTCGCTGCCTTTAGCATTAGGCTCTTCAATGATGTTGGAAAGGGAAGAGAGAGGAAAATATCTTATTTATGTGCTGTCTTTCTGACTGATCAAAGCAAAATCAAAACTCTTATGATAGCTTCTATGGAGACCAAGGCCAAGGAGTAGAGGTTTTTTTTCCCCAGTTTTATAGTGGAACAAGTTAGAAATGATCCTCAGGGTAAATGCTCCACCAGGAACTCCCAAATAAACATGCACATACTGTAGCACCTAACTTAAGGTGACCAGATTTTTAGTTTCCACCGGCAGAAACCCTCCCTTCTTCCTTCCCTGACTCACCGGATGCCGGGACACCGTCACCTCAGGGGGAGTGTACGTGGGCGTGGGTGCAGCCGTACCCCAATGGATGGTGTCCTAGCAGCAGGAAACCTACCTTCCTGCTTCCCTTCCTGCCTCCGTGAGTGTGGGTGGGCATGGGTGAGAGCGGGTGGGTGTGGCTTCCTTCTTGGCTGCTCTGAAGCATAAAAAAAGAGGGACTTTTAAAAGACGACATGGGACGCAGGACATTTGCCTAAAAAGCGGGTCTGTCCCACGAAAAGCGGGATGGATGATCACCTTATCCTAACTATCCCATGGATTGGGTCTTGAGCTCACAGGTAAATATGTCAGTCTTCACTTATCTAGCATGCCTGTCAGACAGATTGAGAAACATACTTGCATAACTGTGCTAAAGAAGTGATAAGAGTTTTGTAGAAAAGAGATTGGATTAATCCTTTGTTATTCACTTTGGAAGCACCTCCATCAACATTTTATAAACATGTTTAGTTGGATAGAGTGCTAGCCCCTTAATTAAAACTAATCCTGAAAACACCTGTCAGGCACTGGCAGGCTATGGGGTGAAATGGAGTATCTTCCCAACAGTCCCAGTATCTGATACTTCTCAGGCTGACTGACAACCACTTGCTGAGGAGACTTGACTCTTTTCTTACTAATTGTCCAATCATACAGTTTAGCTTAGTTGATCATTAGCCAGAATAAATTTCCCTCCCCATTTTTCTTGCCAACCTGTACAGATCTATCAGGAGAAGTGGAGAGGGATAGCTCTTGGAAAGAAGGGTAAATTTGACAGTAGTTCCCATGGCCAAAATGGTAAGTCCTTAGGGCTAGAAAGAAAGGAATGTGCTCATAGCAGCTTCCAATAATCAACGAGAGCTGTTCAGATATTAGTTCTTAATTATGCTGTCGAGACCTTTCTGGCTCAACAGATGAATGAGTTCATGAATGAAGACTATCATGAGGTGTGGTGAAGGGTAATGCGTTGTGGAAGGTAGTTCACATTTAGTTCAGTGTTGGGTGTGTCTCCTGTGCTGGCCATTTAGGAGAAGCTGTGAGCAGCTGTAAAAGCAATTTGTGATCTGTTGCTGATTGCTATGGTTTGTCTCCTAATTGGCTTGTGGGAATGAGGAGCGTTGATTGGTTCTCGGATCTACCACACTGATTTAAGCTTGCTTGCTGAGTTTGTTACAATGCTGCCTTTAAACTCGAACTGTTTGTCCGGCTGAATTGTGTACAGTTCCCGACAATAAACCCAGCGTTGAACTTACCAACTTGTGGGCATCTGTTTGCAGCATCAACACAGAAGGATGACATATGCCAGTGACCATATCATGAAAAGGTCACTGTGAAATTATGTTGTGTGAAGTGGGAAAGTGATACTTTAACAATGGAACAGCTGAAGGTAAATATAAACTATTCCCATGATGGTCTAAAGATGAGACGAAGGCAACAACATCAACTTATATCCTTTAAAAAGAATAAATCATCTTTATACCACTATGTTAGATTGTATAGGGTAGGGTAGGGTAGGGTAGGGTACGGTAGGGTAGGGTAGGGTAGGGTAGGGTTGGGTTGGGTTGGATTGGGTTGGAATGGAATGGAATGGAATGGAATCATATTACTGCTCACTAACTCTGGGTGTCTCAGAGTTATTACTCAGAGTAATAATTAAAACAATACTCAGATCATAAAATAATTAAAAAACAACTTTTAAACTTCAATGAAAACTGTTAGAAATAGACAAAATAACTACAATCGGTGTCAACGTCCAGTAATGAGTCCATTATCACTTTGTGCAGTCTAGGAATAGAAAATTGAAATATTAGAAAAATGTTAAAAGACTAAAGCTTTATTAAGATGCAAATGATGCCTTTTCTGCATAAAACAGGAACTATGGAAGCTGTCCCTAGCATACAGTGTGATGACAACAATTCAAAATATGGCATTGAAAGGGGATTGGATAATTGATTGAGAAATAGGAAATGCAAAGGGTATAGCATGTCGTGATGACCACAGTTTACTTCCTATTTTATATTTCAAATGTTTAAAAAAAGTTACTTGGGAGAAGTAGTAGAATATGTGATAGTCATCATATCCTGTTTGTTAGATTTCAGAATATATTTTATTTGTTACCATGTGATATTATAGAATAATATGTTTTTGGCCAATAGAATCTTTAATTGTTTTCTTTTCTTTCTTCCTAACATTGCATATATCATCCACTGATTCTCTAAGTGTCTTACAAATATTTAAAATTCATTCTATAATTTAATAAAAATGAAAACTTTAAGAAAATCAACACCATGAATTTCTAACCTAAAACTAAAGCTTGGATAAAGATGCGGTTTAAAACATCTGCTAAATTTTACAAGGATGTGCCACTATCATCTGCAAGTTGAATAACAGAGATACAACCACAGTTTTCACTTTCTGTTAAAAGGCAACATTTTCCATTTCTCCATTTCTTCCATTTCTCTGTTGCTGCCAAGAAAACTCTTTGGATATGCATAAAATTATTCAAGTCCAGTTTGACTTGAAGAAGACAATATCTACCTTGCTACCTTTTCTTTATTGCTGGTAGTTTGATCTGGCTAAGATCTGTAATGACTCTTAATACAATTAATAAAAAACTGTTCAATAAGTTTCTTATTATGGGTATGGTACTCATATTTTAAGGAGCCAATTGGTATGCTTTATGTTCATTCAAACCTTTGACATGTTTCAAATGAATCATTCAATTGTTACATTGTAGTATATTGTAATTACAGATATTGTATGTAAAATGCTTGCTTTCTTGAAGTTTTTCAGCTTGATGTGTTTTTTTAAAAAATGTAGTTTAAAAATACAATGACAGGGCTTTCAGGACTTTGAGTTATCACAATATTAAAGCACAATGGCTGCTTTGCTTCAAGAGTTTTAAAAAGAACAGAAAAAGGAAAGAATAACATTGGCAAAATCCTATTTTTGCAAGAGGAAATATATTTTGTACATATCACACATTTCATTTGCTCTACAAAAGAAATTACATTTTTGTACTTTAATAGCACTTCAAATATTACATTTCATCAGCATATGTGATTTATAAATTATTAAAGACATAAA
This sequence comes from Calamaria suluensis, assembly GCA_032468135.1. Taxonomy (NCBI): domain Eukaryota; kingdom Metazoa; phylum Chordata; class Lepidosauria; order Squamata; family Calamariidae; genus Calamaria; species Calamaria suluensis. The sequence goes on along the minus strand of JANHFP010000893.1, from coordinate 118,824 downwards.
ATGAAGTATTCTGTTTAATCCAATTAATTTGAAGTAATGTCCATTTCTACAGCTATAGAGTGGCCTTAGCCTTTGAAGTCTTGTTACAGTTGTATGTTGACAATTACCATTAAAAACTAATTTTAAGACTATTAGTATGCCCATTTTTTCTTCAAGCAATTTATTTAAATTCCCAAATGTACAGATGTATATTCTTAACATTATTCCCTGTTTGTGAAATATCCTCCTTTTCTTTTCTTGACCAGTATCTGAGTGTGTATTGGGGGAGCATGAAAGGCTGGCATGCCTTTTTAAACTTCCTCTGTCTGGAAACTTATAGGATGTGAAATAGACATAGAAACATAGATTCATAGGGCTGGAAAGGACCTTGGAGATCTTCTAGTCCAACCCCATGCCCAAGGCAGGACAATAATATATTTGCTCATTAGCACAGCTTCTCAGCTGAAAGATTGGGGACATTACGTGAATGTACTTAGATACTGTCTGTCTGATTTAGGGCATTGACTTTAGCTATCTTGGTGGCAATGGTGGGTTGGTCCTGGTTCAGTTTGTTTCTTGAGAACCAGTAGTAATGGTGGTGGGAGGCTCCACCCACCTGTCCGGATGTCATTACGGATGATCTGTGCATGCACAGAAAAGAGAGAGAGAGAGAGAGAGAGAGAGAGAGAGAGAGAGAGAGAGAAGCAATTGAGCGCACATGCACACTCTTGTTGCGAACTGGTAGCAGAAGTAAGTAGAACTGACCTCTGCTTGGTGGACAGTGTATGAGAATTTTTTTATGATAGTGCCAGCCAAGGTATCTTTCTTAACTGCTAGATTAAGATGAAACAAAGGGTACATTTTAAGTGTTCCTGGGTCATATAGAAAGGACCTTTCCAAAGTATGAGGAAGGGATATTCAAGTTGCATACATTAACTAACAAATCCATCTGGTAAGATCTTGTCTATTAGCCATAGTTAAATATGTTTACATTGTGACACTGCATACATCAGTGTTTCCTTTTTTTCCCTTCTTAATTGCTGCATATGCTGATCTATAAATACATTTGCCCTTCTTCAGAATCTGACAATAATTATTTCTTGTGAGTATCACTAGTAATATAGGCAGGCAGATCAAAATCCAGGTTTCATTTTTTTTTTGTACATATTTGAAGAAGATTTTCCGCATCCTATAGGTCATTGGGTAGGTACAGGAAAGCTAACTAGGTTGCTGCTTGAAGTGAAATTGGAACACAATGAGACTTTCATGTAATTGGTTATACAAGTATTCTTTCAGAATGGGTAAAAAAAAACTAGGGCACCTTCAGAAAACAGACATGTTTTATGTTCCTACTTCAAAAGCTCAATTGCCTTTTTGCTAAATCAGGTGCCAAAGCAAAAAGGGAATAAGGAAAAAAAATGTCCTGCATGGTTGAGTTGACCTAATTCTACATTTGTTCAGATTGGATTTAGGATAGTTATGTTCGTGCCATGAAAGAAAACTAAGAAGAGAATAACCTATGTTTCTCTGTGTGCTTTATTCTTATCCCACCAACTCAACTGCTAAAAAAGAAGAAGCTCAGAATACACTAGACCAGTTTTCATTCTTTCAGCACAACAACCCTGTGCAATTAGTCAACAAGAACAAAGATGACTGGTAAAATATCCTTCGTGGCTGAATAAGGAATTTGCCTCATCCTAATCCAATTTCATTTGAAAGGGCCCATATGTTACCCAGCACAATTAAATCTTGGGATGATGTCTGAATGTGCTTCTAGCATATTGAACAAATTTCTCTCAATATTTTGTTTCATCTCATACAAAAAGAAAGCTCTTGAAAAGATCCATCTAAATTTCTTCTGTCTCAGCTCAGGACTAAACCTATTGAGGGAAGATATTGCCATATTTCATAGTAGCTTGGAATATGATCTTAATAAAAAACAACTGCAATTTGGGGCACTCAGACTATTTCAGGATTCTGAATAGAGAGACTCTACATCGGAGCTTCTTTGTGTCTCTCTGTGAGGCACCATGGTGATAGTATTTCTTTGAAAGGTAATTGCTTCTCAGTAGGCATGTGCCTTAAATGCAGCATATGTCTGTTGTGCTCAATAAATTAGTTTGAGGTACATCAATACATCACATTTTAAGTGTGAGGGAATAGGAGATATAAGAAAAACTGCATGGTTTTACAATCTATAATCTTGCAATTGTGAATTTCAGTCCCTGCCACATTTGCTTGCTAACCTACTTGCTTGTTTTCTTATACCGTTTTCTAGGAATTCAGAGGGCTATGCAGGCATGAGATTTTAAAATGAATTAATTGTTTGGTTGTTCACACAAACGTTTCCTCATCTTCCTGAGCTTGAATTAGGAAAGGGAATTTAAAAATGTTGTCGGCATCATGCGTCTCCCTGACATTCAAAGTTAGAGTAATTGTTCCAGGCTCATTTGCAACCATTTGTATAAAGAGATTATGATTCTGCAACCCTCAACATAAAGTCATCTTGAAATCCTGTCAGTGCCAAGATTTGAATTCACATTTTATTACTAGTGCATTGAACCTACAATTACCCAAAAGAATGATCAAGCAGTCTTGAAGAAATTAAAAACACTAAGGAGGAAAGGTCGGAGAGTGTGCTGTATGCTTTATTCATGAGTCAAATATAACGCTAATGGGATGAAAGGCTGACACAGATTAACACAGGCGAGTTCCCCTTCCAGTAAGGCTTCTGTGATACAGATTAGTATTAACCTGGGGAAGAGTAACTTCTGCTAAGCATATATCTAGCTATCAGTAATTATTATTGTAGAATTATTTAACATATCTTAATTTAGCCACATTTTGAGCAGACACATTAAAATCAGTGGCACTCAATTGGGATTCTACACTAAATATAATTGCATTGGTATGTCCTGTCTGTTTCCTTCTTCCAAGCACTTGATTATTCCAAGAATAATCACTGCCTTAAAAAAGGAGAAGCATAATTGAACCAGATGTTACAGTATTTCTGTAGCAATAATTTATAGTGCATCCTAGCTATGATTAAGGTAATGTAAGCTTTGTTCTCTTGACAAGACAATGGCTAGATGTCTCTAGAACACACTTAAACACCAACTGGGAAATGGAGATAGAAAGAGAGACAGAGAGACAGAGACACAGAGAGAGACAGAGACAGAGACACAGAGACACAGAGAGAGAGAGAGAAGAAAAAGGAAAAGCAGAGAAAGAACAATAGAAAAGGGAAGATATAGATATGGAAAATATGGACTTGAAAGCATGAGTGCTACCACAACAGTGGTATAAAAGAATTAGATAGGGAAGGATTATTGGCACCCATTAAGCTACTGCTATCATCGCTAATGAGAGAGAGAGTTTGAAATTATCTCAGAGTTAATTATCTTAAAGAGAAAAAGAGATAATGCTTGATAGGCCCAATACAAAATTGTAATAGGGCTAAAAGAGTGAAGGGAAGCATGCCAACAGTACATCGTATTGATCTCCTCTTGTTTTATGCTGAAAATGCATTGATAGTGTGCAGTCAGTACTGTTCTCTGCTTGCTTGGTTTTAGAGATAAAATAATTTCCTCCCCTTTCTAGACTATTTCATGTTCCTTATTTGATCCTGCTCTTTTGCCCTGCTCTATTATCAAACAAAATTACATTTCTAACCTGCCTGTTCATCTGTCTGGCTTCAGTGACGCATATATATGAGAAATGGACAGTCTGGTCTCTCTTTTTTGTGTATGTTCCAATGGCTCCTATTAATGAGTTTAGCTGAAGGTATCATGCTGTGATTTTTTTTGCTCACCACTAACTAACACATTGCAGTCCAGGGAAATTGTCACTGAAATTCTGATACTGCCCTTTATCCTGTAATTCTCACGAAACATGGGACTGGATTATGCCACATCTGTCAGTTAAAATACAATCACACTGGCCATTTGGGGCCTAATTACAACTGGTGTCAAATTCATATTTCATTTTAAAAAATCCACTTTTGGGGAAGAAAAAGCAATATATAGCGGAGCAATAAATAGAAATATTTTAAGGCCTTTCAAACCCTTCATATCCTGGAAGATCTGCTCTCTATGTTACTTTCTCTGCCATTCTGGTGGGTAGAGAGGGAGGGAGGGATGGAGTTTAGGCAGCGGAGAAAAGATGCCCCTTTGATCAATCTGACTTAAAAAATGGGCCCACATAATTTTAATCGGAAAAAATGCAATATTTGTTCATGTTTGTTTCCTGGGCAAAAAAACTCTAATATTTCCTACCTGTCCATTGTAGAAGCTAAGGGAGATGACCTTGATAGGTGCATAGACTGTAAGTGATCAGTTAGGACCACTACCTCAAGATTTCTTAAGAATGTTCTAATCTTGTCATCTATGCTTCCAAAAGTAGTTAAGGATACCTACTTTCATCTCAGCCCATCTTCAGAAGTGTAGAAGCTCTGTAGGGATTCATTGATTGATTAAACAAATTTATATGAGCATAAACAATTTTCAGTTAGGCCAATGTTCAGAAACACCTACTAGTGGGCTTCCAATAATCACTGGCTACAGCATTAGGAACCTTTCAAGGTAGATGATATTATTCATTGGAGGACTAGGACCACTATTTTTATTTGCAGTGGCAAAAGATTGAATTTTGCTATTTTGGGAGACAATTTAACAATGAAATCGGAGAATGAGAAAAATTGTCCAGTGTAGCATTCTCTAAATTCGTAGTTAAAGAGTGCATCTTATTTGTTTTCTTTACAGGAGATCTGCTGCTTTCTGCTGGCTAACAGGTGTATGACTGTCCAACTGGAAGTCCAAGATCTCTGGTGAAGTTTTGTCAGAAGGCAAAAAGAAAGACAGTGTTTACTTCAGCAATAAAGCCAGAATAAAAGATCCAAGCCAAAATTTAAACTAAGGACAATAATCAGCTCTGATAGAGTTTAAGAAGCTTTCAACTATTCACTCAAAAATATGGAAGTATAAACCAGAAAGAAAGATGGTTGAAAACAGGAAATGAAGTAATGTTATCCAGAGTCCGTATTTAAGGGTTGGTGGTAAGAATTCCATTATCTGTAAAGTTTCTTTTTTGTACAACATTTAAGCTTTTATTTTTTTTGCTTGAATCCTTGTCCTTCCTTGTTTGCTAAGATACTGGAGGGTACTCATTTTCTTTTAATTCTCGGTAAGATAAAAATTGCCTTAAAAAAGTTGGGACTTTCATTTCCGACATGGTCACAGATGGTCACAGCTGGGATGGACTCATCCCAGGTGACCGGTTTCCTGCCTGTCAGTGGGCTCTATGGAGCCAAAGGCCACCCTTCAAGGGTGGCCATCCTAAGGGGTATCTTCTGGGTTGAGAGGAGCAATGTCAATTACCCCAAATCACCCAGATTAGCCCTAAGAGCTGCGAGTTAGAAGGTGGCATTTAGGCCATTGCCAGCAACTGGAGAGCTGCTTACAGATACACAACTTGCTAAGCTGGAGTGAGGCAATGTATCTGTTGAGCTGTCAACAGAGGGTGCCGGCTCCTGTAGTGAGGACTTTCTCCAGCTTTCTTAAAAGAATGGTAAGCCAGAAGGCGTGTGAGTGATTTCCAACCCCCCCCCCCTTTGTATTAAGCAGTGGTTTGAGCATCTCCCTCTCTGGATACATTGAGAAGAGAGGGAAGAAGAGATGATATAAATATAACATCTTTTTTACATTTTGCATTTTGGCATGATGGAAAATTTTTGATGGATTTGATTGGGTTTTTTTAATTTCAATTTATTAGCTTTCTCTTGGCAGCAGTTCCCCCCTGGAGTAAGAAGGGAGGGCGGGGCTGTCTCTTTAGCCCTCAAAGTGGAACTTTTACTTTTTTTTTGGCCTCCTTGATTCTTCTTCCAGATGTATCAGTGTGAAAGACCTTGGGCTTATCAAGCTGTTTGGTAAACTTGAAAAGTTCGCTCAGTGCCTACACTGTAAGCATTAGAACAATATAAGAATAATATAAACTGTGGGGCCTGCTTTCCCTGACATCAGGGAAATAAAAAACCTATTGGTGTACTTAGAGATGTCAGGCCTGGAAGGGAATCTTCTGGACAAGAAAAAAGAAAGCTGACTGGACAATTGGATCTTTCCCTAACTGGTGAAACTTTACTTGCTGTTCTACCCTGTGACTGTTCACATCAACCTGTTCAGATTTACTCCAAGAAAAACCTTGTTGATTGTCTGTAATACAAATTTGGTGAATTAGAATCTGTGACTATGTCCTCAAAACTAAAAAAAACCTGTTTCAGCACCAGCCACAGCTGCAGCCAGTCCAGGTTGGCAGAGGTCGGTTGCTGCATTTCTACAAGAAAAGATGGACTCGACATCCAAAGAGTCCCAAGCAATCCTTCAAGCAATAGCAGATTTGAAGCAAGGAATATCTGATTTGAAGCAAGGAATGGACAACATGAAAGAGGACATGGACAAAGGTTTTGCAGAAGTTAAACAAGAACTGAAGGATGTAAAGCAGATTACATCAGAAAACAAACAGAGAATAGGGCAGATGGAGAATGCAGCAGAGAAGACAGAGCAAAAAATTGAAATCATACAAAAAGATAACCAGAAATTAGAGAATTTAGTGGTTAATAGTGAAATGGAGAGATTGCCTTTCTATTTGAGATTCCAAAATGTAATTGAAGAGGTGGAGGAGGATTTAAATGATATGATGAATTAATTGGCATGAAAAAACAGGATGTTATGGGATATTGTTATCTCATCCTTTCTCTCTGGCTGCTCGCAATTTGTGTTGGCAGGAGGGCAGAGCTCGGCCCCGGAGCCCCTGACGTGTGGGGTTCCACAGGGGTCGGTGCTCTCGCCTCTCCTGTTCAACATTTATGTGAAGTCGCTGGGTGAGGTCATCCGTGGGTTTGGTGTACA
>JANHFP010000893.1:0-14343 GCA_032468135.1 Calamaria suluensis | reverse complement strand
ACTGCTTCAGTGACTCCATCCAGCCACCTCGTTCTCTGTCATCCCCTTCTTCTTTTGCCCTCAATCTTTCCCAGCATTAGACTCTTCTCCAGTGAATCCTTCCTTCTCATTTTCAAAGTAATAACTAGCAACTAACTTGAATTGGGCTTGGAAAGCAACTGGAAGCCAGTAGAGTATATACAACAAAGCTACAACTCAGGCAAACTGATGGGCAAACAGAATTGTATATGCATTCTGACCAGTTGTAGCTGCCAAATCGTCTTTAAGGACACCCAACAAATAGCACATTGCAGTAATGCAGATGGGAAGTGACTGTGGCATGTGTGACTTTAAGAAAAACCTTCCAGTCTAGAAATTAGCTGTGTATAAAATAAATTTGTGCAAAGGCCCTACCAACCATAGCTGCCATCTGCTCTCCCAGCAGGGGCTGCTAGTACACAAGGACCTTTAAATTGTGTGCCAAGTCTGGAGGAGTGTTATTCCATCCAGAGTCAGAGATGTTATACTAACTTTTTTGACCAGAGTGGGGATAGAGGGATGGGGAGAGGGAACCATTTTCTTCCCATATAGACTCTTACAGCTTCTAGGCATTGAGTAAGCCCCTAAACAGCCCTACATGCCCTACCACAAATAGAAATCTATAATTGGAAATTATCAACATGATAATGTTGAATCCTATGCTGCTGAAAGACCTTACCCAATGGTTTCATATAGATGTTAAATAGGAGGAAAGACTGACCCAGATTATGATAACAAGCTCCACATAACAAGCCACAAAGAAAGGAAGAGAATCACTGTGAAAAGCCCACCCACCCACTTATGTCCAGCCCTGGTGCTTGTCCATCAGAATATCTTCATCTTGAAAGCCAGTAAGATGCATGGGCACAACATTTCCATTCTGAACTATCCTGAGGTCATCTCCAAGTGGAACCAATGTTGTTTCATACTATAGTCTAGCCTGAAGTTCAGAAGATCCAATTCATTCAGATCAGGATCCCACACATTCTCAGTTAGTTTGAGAAATCAGTCCAAATATGACCTCTTGAAGTGGGAACCAACCACTGCTTCTTTCAAGGCAGATAGAACTACCCCTTCCATAAAGAAGCATTTGCTACTACTTGGAATCAATGAGATTCCAGGAAGCCTCAAATAGGAAGAGTATGGAGTAGAAATCACAGTGTAATGATCTTCCTTAGTATTGACTTTGCTTGACCTCAACCTAGATAGCCAAACTAGGACATGCCTCAGCCATTTCCACTGGATCTGCCCCGATGGAGTTTAATTCCAAATAATGTTGAGTGACTTTGTCCAACAAGTGCCTAGAACAGTCTTCACACTGACCCTGCAAGCATTTACCCAATGTTCCCTTACTCAGAAGGGCAGTGGTGGTATTCAGCTGGTTTGATCCGGTTCAAGCGAACTGATAACGGTGGCTGTGGGATGCTCTGCCCACCCACCTGGATGTCATCACCTTCCATTTTTGATGCTCTATGCATGTGTAGAAGGTCCTGCACATGTGCAGAGGTGGCACACATGGGCACCCCCATTTGCAAACTGGTAGTTAAGGTAAGTGAATACCACCTCTGCAGAAGGGCAATAGTCACCAGAAGCTGGCTGGCTATCTACAGATATAAGAGTGAACAGATAAGCATGCTTTCCCCAGAGAGTAAGTCTTAATAAAGGTGTACTTACCTATGACCAGTCAGCTCCATCCTTATCTTTCTCCAGAAACTTTCTAGGTATCTTTTGGGTAGTTTCATCTCTATAAATCAAATGCCATCCAGAGACTGCTTCATAAATCAAATGCCCTACAAAAAGTCCTTGCAGGGGCAATCTCAACCAAGGCCCTAGTCCCATGTTCATTTCAAGCTGTGACTAAATTCACAGCCAGACCTTGCACCAGAGCTCTGGAACTCTACTGGGTCCATTAGTCAAGCATTGTGATAAATATTTTATATATATAAAAGAAAAGTCTCATGCACTATGGATAGCTCAAGACAACATTTGTTAGGAAGTTATGATTTAAAACATATGCATTGCATTTAAAAAGTCTGCATGGATTATGTGTCTTTCACCTTGCAGAAATTAGTGAGATGTTCTATCTATGCAGCATGTCAATTAACATGATTCAATTGCCCACTTAATTAAGTATAACGTCTGCACATGTGTGGATTTGCAGAATCTTTTTTTCAGCTCAAATACTACTAAGATCACTACTGTGATCTTGAGAAGCAGAGAAAAATTTAACAGCATGGATTCAAAGAGGTACTTTAATATTTTCCCCAAAAAAGCAGTACTATGTTGAAGATTTGCACAACCCTATATTTTAATACAATTCTTGTTCTATAAAGAAGATAAGATGTGCTCTTTGGCTCAGGTTTTCTATTGAGTCCCATTATGTTCAAGAGAAGAGCTAAAAGCAGTTGGATGGATTAGTTAGAATAAAAAGGGCATGTCCACTTATCATGAGTGACTGGACATAGGAAGAATGTCTACAAACCTTCAGATTTGAGGGAAATTCCCTAAGAGATTGTACTGCATACCTAATTAAAAGGTAGCACCTTGCAGGGGAATAAGCATACATAAATTGTCGGAGAGCTTGTCTGAAAAACAAAACCAATAATGATATTTTGTCTTGATTAGGAGACTTTGCCATAACCCAAGAACTGTTCTCAGTAACCTTTTGGAGATTCTCAGTTTTCTATTTTTTATTAGGTATATGATCAATCCAGAAATTTCAAGGTCTCAAAATAATGGGTTTTTAATAAAAGTGAGTCTTAATTTAACATGGGCACTATGTATGGATTGTTCCTAAGTACTTGGATTTAAAACTTCAATCAAAGTTTAGGGTTTTTCTTTATAGGGAGCTGTAAAGTATTACATTCATATAAGGTTTTAAGTCTTTCCTTGATTTTTCTAATAAGGACAGTATTTCGTATATTAGTCATGTTTATTCTAATTGATATCCTATTGGCCATCTTTATTAGTTACTGAATTGATTTTATTTTAATGGCTTTTCAATGGTAAATCTTACACGGCCAAATTTACTACATGCAGTGATACTCTGTTTCTTATAAAATTCTTATTCAATTTTAGACATCTTGTAAATCTGTTCCCTGTTTCTTTTTGTTCTTTTAGGGGTTTTTTAGCTGATTTTTTTTGCTTGTGCTTTCAAAGCTGTTGAAGAAAAGGGAAAAAGGTAAGTTCCTATTTATTATTCAGGATATGCATGTATTAAACCATCATGGGCATAACCCTAAAATTCTCAACTTTTTGAATTCATTGTCTGCAACTCTATAAAATCCTTTCGTCTGGGTAGCTATTATCCTTTCTCAATCCTTTTGTCAGCTGCCTCCTAATGATCACAGAACATTGATCTGGCTTGTTGTAATGGAAATTTCTAAACCTGGAAATGGAAATGAACATTTGTAAAATATTGTAGGTCTAGATGTACGTACATTTCTTCCTCCTTATCAGGCAAACAGAAGGCAATATTAACAAGCTGTTAGAGGATCAAAGGCATCAAGAAGGCCCTGCCATAATATGTTCAGTGATAAATGGGAGGCTAAAATATGCATATCCGATTTTTATTATTCTGTACCTTGATCATTTTTTCCTTGCAATAAATTTAACTAATGAAACTCCTTGGGAATCTAGTTTCCCTAATTGTCAGTGACTCTTAGAGCTTTACAACAATTTTCAGAACTAGATACATAATCCACTTTTCATGTACCATGCCTTAATTAAAATATCATAGACCCATAAAGTCAACATTTAGCACAGAGGTCATCTGGTCCAATCCAGTTTTTTCCTGAACTCTGCTAAACTCTGCTAAACAAATAATTCCCTCAACACTGTCAAACTATTCACATTAGGCTGCATTACTATTGCTGTTGATCTTCCCATTGTTCCCATCGCCCATCTTCTCCCACTTATGACTGCATGACTGTAACTTTGTTGCTTGTATCCTTGCAATTTATATTCATATTGTTTCCTAATATGATTTGATTGCTTATTGCTTATCAAAAGGTCCTTTTGATTCTGTCCTGAACTTCTTCCTTATATTTTTCACTCATTCATTTTGGTAGTATCGTGTCTTCTGGAGTAGGGGTTCTCAACTCCTAGGCTGTGGACCAGAATTGGCCCATAGCACATCAGAAACTGGGTCATGCAAATGAGGGAATCCCCATCAATGCATGCATGGGATATAGGCAATGAGTGAAACCATGCCTCCTCCAGTCTTCAGAAAAATCTCACTTCACAGAACCTGTCCCTGGCACTCAAAAGGTTTAGAGCCACTGCTCTGAGACAACAGATAATAAGTCCAATCTTCCAATATCTTTCAAATATTTGAAGTCTATACTCCTATCTCCCCTTACTTATTTTTTCTGTAGGCTAAATATAACCTGATCTCTTCACCATTCCTCATAAGGTTTTGTTTCAATATCCTTCACCATCCTGGTTAATTCGCTTCAGTTTGTCACTATTCTCTTGGAACTGTTATGCCCAGAACTGGGTGTAGTACTTCAAATAGAATCCAACAAGGTTGGAGTAGAGTGGAACAGTTATGTATTTTATGTTCCTATTAATGCATCCCATGAAAACATTTGCCTTTTTGGCATGGGATCAACTTGTTTAACTTGTGATATATTTCTTCCTTTCCCTGTTTTAAAGCCAGATGCAGAATTGTACATTTCTCCCTATTAATTCCATTTTATTCATTTCAAGCATGTCCAGATTTTTCTAAAATCTTTTTTTTTTCTATGTAAAGCAGGGGTCTCCAACCTGTGGTGCACACCCAATACTGGGCTGTGGCCTATTGAAACCAGGCCACATGAGTAACTTCGCAGTGTGCATGTGCACAGCCCCTCTCAAGTGAGCGTTGCCTCATGCAAGCTCAGCCAGGTACTCATGGCCCCCTTTGTGTGATTCTCATCGCAGGTGCTTTTGCGACAAGTTAGGATGATGGGTGTGATGACCCAACTCAAAGCAATTCACAAACCAAAAACAGGAACGTAAAAACAAACAGTCTTTATTGCTAAAAAAGCTCAAATGCCTTCTCTTTGTTAAAGTTGGTTAGTTTCCCAAAAACAAATAGATAATTGCCAAGACAAAGTCCGGCTGCAGTCCAAAGGTAATTTCTGAGATATCAAAGGTAAAACTTGGCTAAGGAACTCTCACCTAAGATACGAGAGCACGGAAATGCTGGACTTGAAAATTCAACTCTTTGTTTCTAGCACTGTTAATTACAACTGGCTAGCTTTTAAAGGGTTCAACTCAGCTGCGTTCCTTCCCTTACTTGCTCCTAAGTAGTCTTTTCTACAGAGCCCATTTGTCCCTGCATAGGACCCTGTTTGTCCCTGCATGGGCCCGTTTGTCCCTGTTTTGGGTCAGGTGAGGGCGCTTCTCCCAATCCTCTGAGCTGTCCTTCTCTGACTCCGCCCCTAGCTCACTGGATTCTGCCTGGGCCTGCTCTTCCTCAGCTCCAATTACCTCTGACTGCTCTCTTCTAGCTGTTCCTCCTCAACTCCGAGTCGGACGCTGGCAGAGGCATGACAATGGGAGCCAATCTCACCTCTGGAGGCAATATGTCCCAGAGGGTAGAAGCCACAAAAAAGAAGACTCTTATTCTAGATTCTAACAGGCAAAATCCCTTGGCTGATGGGATACACAAATGCCCCCTCTGCCAGCATGGGTGGGGCAAGCCAGTCCCATCAGGATGAGACTTTTCCTCATGTTACTATGCAGGAATGGCACCTTGAATTACACCTTGAATTACACCTAGAATCAGACTATTTTTTTAAAGTAAAGTAATAGCCATCTATCTCAGTTTGGGGCATCTGCCAAATTCCTAAGTTTCATAATTAACTGCCTTAATTTCCTCATCCAACCAATTAAATGTTGAATTCAATATTGAATAACACAAGTCCAGAGCCCAGGGGCACTCCACTTGATATATTCTTCTAAGCTGAAGTGGAATCCTTAGTGAACATTATTTGTGAGATACCGTAATTCAAGGGTCTGTAAGTCCACCTAATAGTAGAATCACCTAGTGAATATTTTATCATTTTATGAAGGACTTTGTGTAGCTATGTCCACATAATGCAGTTCCTAGGTGAATAAGCAGATCTGCGTGTGAAAGCACTTTGGAATGCTGATCACCAAATAAAGCAAACATGTACTGGAATATAAGCAGGACAGCATGGTGTATAAATAGGAATATAAGCAAGAGAGTTGATATCTACAGTGCAGCCGTACATGTTTACTTAAAAGACTCATCATTTTAATGGGGCCTCCTCCCTATTAAAAAAAGTTTCATATTACAACTTCATTTTGAAATGAATGCCCTTCTGTGAATGGAAGAACTGTCCCATGCTCTATGATAATGAAACTATTATGAAATAATATGAATAATATGAACCATGTTGGAACAGTGGTTAGAATGCAGTATTGCAGGCTAATTGTGCCAACTCTCAGCAGTTCGATTCTCACCAGCTGAAGGTTGACTCAGCCTTCCATTCTTCCAAGGTCGGTAAAATGAGGAGCCAAATTGTTGGGGGCAATATGCTGAATCTGTAAACTGCTTAGAGAGGGCTGCAAAACACTGTGAGGTGGTATATAAGTCTAAGTACTATTTCTATTAATAAAGAAAGCATAAGTAAAAACTATAGAATGGGAGTTTGAAAAGAAAAGAACAAAATAGTTTTCCTAAAAAACATAAAATCAAGTCCCTTTCTAATACATTCCAGACCTGCTTATCCATGCCTTTCCCTTCCTAGTATAGTTTTTTTAATGATTCCTATTCAGCAAGATAAAGCTGTCAAAAACAACAATCAGATCAAACATAGGCAAATTTGTTACAGTGATTGTCTTCGTGATGTGCCAATGACATAGTAAAAATTGAAAGTCCTACCTCCCCCTATTTCTCCCATCCCCTGCTTAGGTCAGCATCAAGACACAGAGAGATGAATATACTGAAGACACTATTGGTGTTTTTATTGATGAGGCTCTCAAATCATCCCTAAACCAAAATAAGTTGTTCACTTCCCAGTTGGAGTCCAAACATAGTGATTAACATTGCCTTAACCTCTATTGATGATGAATGACCTGATTCAGGCCCCTGAACCAAATTTGGAGTTACTCTTTTGACCCAGCCCCCAAAAATCTTTGAGAAGGAGGCAAGACTGGCTAACAAAGCATGTCTCCATCCTCACCATATCTAATTTAACAATCAATATTATTTAAAAGAGAGAGAGAACAGTTAAGTGTCTTCAGAATAGCTAGTTTCAGTTACTTTACCCCATACCCATTACTTAAATCACACTGTTTTGAACACAGACTAAGCTATAATAAAAATCCATCTCAGCAGACTGCAGGGGGGAGGGAATGTCAGAGGAGCTAAATACTGCACCAGATTGGTATAAAGAATAGCAAATAGTTACTGGGTAATTTTAATTAGTCTCTTGAGAGTACTAAGCTTTTATTAGCAGAATATGGAATTAAAATAGGACCATGAACAGTGGCCTGAAGAAAGTTGGAAGCCAAGAGTGAATAATTTAAGAGCAAATCAGATGGATGATCAGAAAATCCACTACCACTCAAATAAATCTTAGCTAGTCAAGCAACAGCTTAAAAGGAAAGTCTATAAATTTCCTTTCTTCCTAAAAGGAGCCATTGGTCATCTAGGAGGGCAGCTATAATCACTTTCTTGATGTTTCCAATAGATGTGTTGTTTATCCATTTCACAGAATGCATTAATATTTTGAATAGAGATCCTCGCACATTACTATGTTTTACATGTTGCTAATTTCTGATGGCATTATTAGAACTTTTTCATTCTATATGTCAAGTCTGTTAATAAGAAGTTTATAACCCTGACTGGTCCTGGATTGAGTTCCTGGTCTCTTATACGTACCAAAGCTAAATAGGCCACTATGTGTGTGGACAATATGCCTAGGTATAAGAGGGAAAGCTGAATCTGCTGTAATTGAAGGGTGTAATGTATTAATAGGTGTCTCAGATTAGTTGTAATCACGGAGGACCTATCCAATGGGACCAAAGAGGATGGAATGGTGCATTGTATTAGGGGGCATAAAATGTCCTGCTTTTGAATTCAGGTGTGTGGCTTTTGGATTAGAACTCCCTGCTGAGGTTTCCTGCCAAGACCCACCACACTTTGCAAACTGCCTTTACTATTTTATTTTGGGTCAATAAACTTCTTTTCTTACCAACTGAAGTTTTTGTTTGAGAAATCATTTCCAACAATTGGAAAGATGGTTTAATGATGAAACAGAACCACGTGTGATTCTGGGCAGCTGCCAAAATGGAGTTGAGAGTGGGTTTCTTTGGTCTTTGTATTTGAGCTTCCTGTTCCTGTGGAAGAACATGCCCTTTAATATTCTATTGGCTGTTGTCAGATTCCTATGGGGTCATGTAGGATTTATGTAGGGGTCATAGCTGGAACTATAGGCAAAAGAAGTGCTTGTCTGAGTTAATATGATTTATTGTTTACCTGTGTTCCCAGGTAAAGTTTGGACTGCTTCAGGGGTCATGCAATGAAGGGGCTTATGTTCTGAAAGGGTGTTGGGGAATTCTTATTGTGGATAATGGCTTTCATCTGTGTTGGATCTTGGGTGAGGGGCTGATTCTAATCTTACCATTCTGCCTTTGTTTCAAAATATCCTGCCTTGACTGGATTACCAAAACAGCATTTCTAAAAGATGGCCTCTTCAGGTTCTGCTTGAGGGCAGGGAGACTGGGGCTGGTTTAAAAGCAGTTTCTCCATTTCTCCCTTTGGGGAAATACTGTATATCTTGCTTTTTTACTATTCCTCAAAATATTTCGTTCTTCTAGCAGAGGAGGGGGGCTTCTCACAACTGGAATAGTCCCCGTTAGCAATATTCTTGCTCTTTGTTTGTTTGTTTCTTTGTGTGTGTGTGTGTGTGTGTGGCATTTGCACCCTTTTTAAATAGTATGGTGGCTCTATTAGAAACAGAGAAGCCACAGACAAATTGAAGAGACTTTGTTAGGCTTGCAAGGTAGCCCAAACAAGTACAACCAGAAGTACTAACTGCCTTTCCTGTAAATTACATTACCAGAGCCATGCAAAACTGAAAGCATGTCTCCCCTCCCCTCCTGTTACTCTATTCTACAGAAGGTCCCTTCTTCTTCTTTTTTGATTTATATTGGTTTTTCTATACAATGGGGAAAGGTAAGGGATAATATTCCATTTTGCTACAACAGCATGTAATTTGAGGTTGCACATTCTGATAGTACTTATACAATATTCCCAAAATATCAGCCGGAAGTACTTTTTCGAGAGAGTCCCTTCTGAGGTACGTTCCTCTCTCCCTACTTTTGTGAGCTGAGAAATCTTTTACATGACAGTTGTCCTGTCTGTAGCTCTCCCAAGGTCATTCCCATATACAATGATATCAATGGATCCTTCGGCCATTCTTTCCCTGTCACTTGCTTCATGTAGGAAGGAGAGAATATAACATGGGTTTTGTAACTGAACTTGGGCTCCCATGTTATGGGCTGGTACCCAGAAGAAAGACTTAATTTATTGCTTCACCTGTGAGCGTTTAGGGTTAAACCTGATTCTTTCCTACCCTAATGTCATTGACCTAGTTATTTAAACTAGGTCAAGCAAAATTAAATTGCACAAATAAGGTATGTCCATCTAATCATGAACCTGTGCACAGACCATAAAGGATATAACTGACAAAGTTTGATAACTTACATTCAGGAATTGTTATTCCTTTATTGCCTTTAATGTGGCATTTTGTGTTTGACAGTACCTGCCAGATGATACATAATAAAGTTTAATAAGAACAAAGCTTAATTTCATTCACTTAGCCAGTCATTTCATGCTCATTTGAAACTCTTATTGCTACTGGAGCTATTGAGATCTAGGTTCAGGTCAAATATGTCAAATTTTAATTTCTCTTTATTCACTCCCTCCCAAGGAAACATTTTAGTGTTACTGTTGTGTTTTCATTTATAATAAATATTTGTGAATTACGTTTCTCTAACAGCTACAGAACATTTAGGACCATGATTAAGTAAAAGTACCTCTTTATGTCACTGCTTAAGAGTTGATCAGCAATATCCAGTCCATAAATTGGTGAAGATCTGTTGTAAATAATACTTGATTACTTTCATTGGCACATTCTGCTGGGATGATCTTTTATCAAAGCCATAGCTGACATGGGAAATGTTCTAAGGGAGCTCAGAAGAGGATGATAGAGGTTCAATCCATGAAAACATAATAGGCAGAAGACAATTTCTCCAAGATTACATACCATAAAAGTGAATAAGAGACATCTGTTCAATCCAGTGTAGATAAACAGCAGACTATTTTCCATCTCATTAACTCAGAGGATGAGATATCAGATATACCCCAGGGACTTCGTGCTTTGTTATCACATTGAAGGCACTTCCCCAGACTCATTGCATTATGCAGTTCTAGGCATAGCCAAAGCTTAAGGCTGCAATTAAACCATTTATATTGTAAGGTTGCCTAAAATAAGAAGTCTTCAACTTAATCTGTGTCTCTAATTACTAGTCACTTAGTTTAAATTATTTAACATGTCCTCAACAGTGATGTATGGCACATGTAAATCTCTAAACAGGACCCTAATAGAATTATCTAATTCTATTAAACTGAAAACAAGTGCCCATTAAATATTTATTAGCAAGACTGCATTCACTTAAGATAGATTGGAACATCAGCAAAACACTTACCGGGAGCTAACCTTTACTTCTCTTCCTTCTCACTAACAGAAGATTCAGAATGAGCTAATCAGAATTAAGTTTATTGATTAACTGCCAATTATATTCACCTGGGAAGGGACGGGTGAATCAAAAAGAAAAAGATTCTAAAAGTACTGACAAAGCACCTTAAATGAGCAAGGTTTCTACAATTCATTGTACAATATATGAGAAGAACCTATGTAGCTGTTTCTATTCCTGAGCAAAATGGAGAATACTAAATTACTATGTTTTAAAATTGTGACTATCAGCTATAAGGGGATCCATAAAAAGTTACCAGTTATTTCTTTCCTCTTTCACCCTGCCACCAGTATAGCACAGTTGACATTAACAATTAAGCTTACAGAGCAGATAATGCAAAACTGAGATGAAATAAGATGATTTTCTTTTTCTTAATTTTGGACCTAGACCACTATTTTCAGACTTGGAGAGAAAGGAAAAGATTGTGCAGGTAGGCCTTGATTTACGATCCCAATTGAGGTCAACATTTCTGTTGTTAAGTGAGTTTTGCCCCATTTTATGTCTTTTCTTGCCACAGTTGTTAAGTGAATCACTGCGGTTGATAAGTTAATAACCTGGTTGTTAAGTGAATCTGGTTTCCCCATTGACTTTGCTTGTCAGAAGACTGCAAAAGGTGACACACAACAAAGGTCATAAATATGAACCAGTTGCCAAGGATCTGAATTTTACTCAAATGATTGTGGGGATGCTACAGAGGTTGTAAGTATGAAAAATGGTCATAAGTCACATTTCTCAGTGTTGTTGTAACTTTGAACGTTACTAAATGAACTGTTGTAAGTTGAGGACTATGTATGTGTGTGTGTGTAAAAGATCTTTGAATTTGAGGTTAACAAATTGATTCTAATTATAATAATTTGGAATTAAATGTCTCCTATTTAGTTCCTGCTTATTTTTTTTTATTTTGTCTCTCCTCTAAACCTGATATATGGATCACTCGTTATTTACACTTTTGTCTGTACCAGCACCCCATTAAAGTCTATCATGCCTCTATCTCACTTCTAGCTGTTCGTGAAATAATAGTTTCTCTTTCATATTCTCAAAGCATTTAAACATGAAGTATGGATATACGCTTCCTCGGCCCTTTCTTGGGTCCCAAATCTCTTCATAGAAATAATCAAAGAGCTGCTAGTTCTCTTCAGTTGCTTCTCTTGTATATATTTCTAAACACGTAATAAGTAGCACATTCTCTTCAGTCACTTCAGTCACTGGGTAAATGTCTATTACTATTCATGAACTACATATTCCAATTCCTGACATAGCATACTGTGACTTTTTCTTCAATCTGGAACCCGCTCCAATCATGGCAAAGAGGACAGTCTGCACTTCTGTAACTAGCACCATTCTGGCTAATGATTGGTATAGTATTAGCTCAAAACACTCACAAAATGTCAATTGGGCAGAAACTGTCTGAACACATGCATGTTTGAGATCTGAGCATATCTGCTAATATAGATTAGCATCTTTTTAAAGAATGCAAAGGCTCACAGAGTAAATGATCTTGAATAATCTGTCATATTAAAGAGGAAACAGCTCTTGTGCCCTCCTTTCATCTGCACTTCAATCACATTGAGCATCCTGTAAAGCCACTAGATCCTGTCACACTATTAAATGGGATATCAAGTACCTCTGTATATCTACAGTTTCTACTTCATCAGTCAACACATTCGTGTTTCATTTAACTTTACCTGATATTTGCATTGAAGAGGAAATACTACTGGCATTCATCTGACATCACTGACTTTTCATAAGTTTTACCTTGAATCTCAGGGTTCATTGTCACACATTAATGATGAGGACCGGGGGAGGGGTGGGTGTTCTTCCTTCCCTGTTTCACTGCTTTTGTATTTCAAAGCGTTATTATCTTTTGATATCTGGAATTTCACAGCTGCCGTTCCACTGAATTGTTGGCAAATGTCATTTTATGGAATATAAACTTCTGCAGTTCTGCATATTGGACAATTCTGTGATAAATCAATGACAAGAGATTTCATTTCAGAATATAGTTAGTCCTCAAGTTGCAACAGTTTATTTAGTGACCACTAAATGGCACTGAAAAAAGTGACTTATTTCTGTTTCTAATACTTATGAACATGGCAGCCTCCCCATGGTCATGTGATCAAAATTCAACTTAGCAACTGACTCATATTTTTGACCGATGTGGTATCCCGAGATCATGTCATCGACTTTTGTAACCTTTTGGACAAGCAATGTCAATGGGAAAACCATTTAACAACCCTGTTACTAATTTAACAAACACAGTGCTTCACTTAACTATTGCAAGAACGGTCATGAAATGGAGCAATACAAACCTAACAAATGTCTCAGCAACAGAAATTTTGAGCTGAATTGTTGTCGTAAGTCAAGGACACTCTGTACATAAGCTTATGCTTTCTCATATATTTTTTAAACCATTTTCAAAAATAAAATGCTGTATTTTGATGATTAATATATTTTTGACTTAAAACTCTAGCTATATTTCTCTTTTGCTTGTGTTATCTCCAATTGGATGCCCTTTGGGTCTTCATTTAAAACAAAGCAAAAATCTGAAGTTCTCTTTAAGGAAAGAAACATATTAATTATTGAGGCAGCATCCTAGGGCACATTTCTGGAATTTCAGCTGGTAAGTGACATTATTTGATGGTGGGGAATGTACATATTTTGGGGAAACTGTAGGTGGTTATTAAAAACAAACAAACAAGGTTCTTGTTTGATACTTCCCTCCCCCGTATTCCTGATCTCTCTAAAATTTAACCCAGGAGTTTCAGAATTTATAGTCAATACATGTAATGTATTAAACAGAGCCTGTCAATTATCTCCACATGAAGTATTGATCTCCAGGGTAGAAAATCAAGGCTATGTTGGGTTTCTTTTCTTGATTAGAACATTTGGGACACATACCGAAGGCTGAGGTGATTTTTGCAGTCAGAAGTTGCTTTTGACATCTGAAAACATTACTCTGCTTGTTTGTTTGTGTTTGTGTGTTGGGGGAAATGGGGGTGGGCAAGTCTTAACTAGATCACTGAAAGACAGAGGAGAATGGAAGCATGTGAGACTTACTCTGCATGAGTAAATTGGCTGCTGAAGGCCAGAGGCAGTAAAAATCAAGTCCAATGAGACTTTTCAGAGAACAGAGCAAGCAGAAATTGCCCTCCGGTTTTAAAAGTAGTCACTGCATTAGTTCCTCAATTTGAAGCTTCTCCTTTGCTGAAAGGAAAGCAATCATAGTCAACAAGCACTGGATAAGCTGAAATCATTTAAGAATCATGTCAACTCCAATTTGTTTTATTCAATCTCTTCTCAACACAGCCAGATGTTTCTCATTCTAAAACCCGTTAATTTCAGTGCACAAATTTAGATTCCCTGATTCTTTTCTAATTATAAGGATGCTACATATTTCTTCATGAAGTTGTTAGGGAAATTGCCTTCAGAATGGGAGGAAAAGATTCTTCCCATACACCAGCTGGAATTTTTGGTAGGATTAAAAAAACAAACTGATTTTTGCCTAAATGTAATCTGAATTCACAAACTCTCTGTTTGTCTTTTATGAGA
>JANHFP010000888.1:199549-211818 GCA_032468135.1 Calamaria suluensis | reverse complement strand
TTATCTTCTGTGCTGATAAGACTTGGTATGTGCTAATTAAGGTCTGGATTGCAGCCAAAGCTCCTGCTGGCAAACACCTTAAGTTTGCTGTTTTCAAGAAGTGCCGAGAACTTCTGATAACAAACATCTTGCTTTGGACATTTGTTTTTTTTTGGAGTGGGGGGTGGGTGGGGGGGCTTGTCCGTTAATCAGTTTGGACGGGATCATCACAGTCACAATCCATCACTTTCTCAACAAACTTCTCTTAAAGGGAAAAGTTAGAGACTGAATAAAAATTCTGCGAAGCCCTCTTGAGGAAGTGGTGCAATTGCCCTCTTCAAGACTGCAGTGACAAGACCTGCTCAGTGAATCCATGACTATAGCATGGACACAATCATCTAACACCTCCCAGACAGTGTACACCAACCAAGAGGGGCAGAGATCTTAAAAAAAGAGGTAGCCAGGTTAGCATCTGAGGACAATATCCACCTCCTCAGGATCTCTAAATTCAAACCTGTCTCAGTTAAACAAATCAGACATTGCTTCTGTCATCTCAAAAGGATTGTCTAGTCAGAATCCAGCTCTGAGTTGTCCTTCCATTTCCCACCAGTCAGCCATAACTGAAGAAGCTTCTTGGATGAGAAGCAAAATGTTTTCAAGGAAAAAAAACCAAGAAAGTCCAACTGTCTTTTGAAAAGCAGCTTTGAGGCAAACATGACCTGGATTATTGAAAATCTGCATAGATATCCATCTCTTAGGGATTTAGTGCAGGGGTATTAAACTGGTGGCCCGTAGGAAGGATGCATTACATGTAGGCCACACCTACCCCCGCGCTGTAAAGGCAAAAAATGTCACAATACATCACATGACATGATCAAGTTTGACACCTGTGATTTAGTGCAAGGAATTTGAACATAGGTTGGAATCAGATTCTTTTGAATACTTTCCAAATAAAATGCAATAAGATAATATATCTATTAGGAGATCAATTTTCTTTTGTCAGTGCACTGCAGTTCCCATACTGGCAAGGTATCATTAATGAAGGGGGGGGAAATCACAACTTGATTACACTGTCCAGTAGAACATGTAACTTTATTCACAGCTTTACTCTGCACAATGATATTCTCCTTATTGCCTATGTCTTTAAAAGCTGAAGGGACACGGTCGCTCAGCGGGTAAGCCAGCTGAGCTTGTCAATCGGAAGGTCGGCAGTTCAGCAGTTCGAATCCCTAGTGCCACATAATAGGGTGAGATCCCATTACTTGTCCCAGCTTCTGCCAACCTAGCAGTTTCGAAAGCACGTAAAAATGCAAGTAGAAAAAATAGGGACCACCTTTGGTGGGAAGGTTCCGTGCACCTTTGGTGTTTAGTCATGCTGGCCACATGATCACCAAGACATCTTCGGACAGTGATGGCTCTTTGGCTTTGAAATGGAGATAAGCATCGCCCCCTAGAGTCGGAAACAACTAGCACATCTGAGCAAGGGAAACCTTTTAAAAGCTGATCCCGAGGATACCTCCTGTGAGCCCTACTCTGCAAAAAAACATTCTGTTCGAAATGTCTTGCCAGCAGTGATAACAGTTTATATGCAAATATTAAACAGCAGCTTTGAGGCTGCTATCCTCAAACAGCCATGAAATGCAGTGGGGCACAAACAAAGGGGCATTGGGAAAGCTGCCAATAGCTGAGGGTTGGACTCCTCACTGAGTCTGTTGCTTGGCTTACACAGTCAACCAATCACAATACTTGCCAGAGACTTTGTTTTTCTGAGTTTGTACTTTCCACTGTCTGGTTTCCTTTTTTTCAGAAAGGCTGACTGAATGGGGTCTGGGGTGAGACGTCCTCCTCTTCTTCTACTGCAAGAGTGGAGAAAATGGATATAGTAAATAAAGCTACAATGGCTTCTTAAGACAGACAAAATGGGGGAGTTGTATTTGTGGATCACAGGATATCCTGACCTGCAATGAGACTACTTAGGACAAAAGGACTAGCTCTGAAATATGCCTGATCTCAGTGAAATTGAGGAAGCATGAGCACAGCTGAACTGCATGAGGGCTTAAGAGCAGATGTGCAGATGGTTCAGGATTCTGTAGTTTCTAGAATTTTAAAAATCAGTTTGCATTCCATAACTTGGAGTTGGCTTGTTTTGAAAGTGCTACTACCTGTTGGCTGCAAAATGGTTTCTTATTTTGCTCATTCTGATCTGAAAATATCAAACAATTAAAATATCAGAAAATTTTGGTGAGACCTTTGGGGTATTCAAAGCCTTGCTGCATCATAGATTCTTAGCAATGCTCAGTGTCAGAGACATGAAGATAGACCACATAATGGGATTATACTCAGTGCTTGGAGCTGCTCTATGCATATCTGAAGATGACAACCCAACTCTTCTATGACTTTCTCAGAATTCTGGTGGAGCCCAGGCTTAGCCAAAACATCTGACCACCACAAGAACCCCTGATCATATTTTACTGGCTGAAATTAGAGTCCAACCACGCAGGATGTGCCAATAATCTTGAAAGCAGATACATGAGGAAATAACAAATAAAATATTTGACATTTGAGGATAAATAGGAGAATCCTTTTTCCAGCTCCAGCTGATGTATTATTGTATTGTTTTAATCAAGGCTGTAAACTGCCCCGAGTCTACGGAGAGGGGCGGTATATAAGTCCAACAAAATAAATAAATAAAAATAAATATAGGTTTTCTAAACTTGTTGGTGATGGTAACAAACCCGTGGCATTGCTAACTGGCTTTTTCCTGTAATCTCAACTAGTGTAATCCAGGATGATGGATGTTGGATGTTGTAGTTCAGCAATGGCTTTCTGTGGCAGAAGTTTTGCCAAAATGTTTGCATTAGGAGCATTTTGCCCGATGTTTGGTTTGTGAGACTATAGGATTGTGCCAGGACGGCTGGGTGAAAGTACAAATGCAGGAAGAACATTGTTGACAGTTGTGCATGTGCTACTACAGTATATTAAAATTAAATATAATTAATTAAGCACCTCCCCTTTATTTCCTTTCATATTATCTCATAAAGTAATAGCACTTAGTATTAGCGCTTGCATACCGCTTCATAGTGCTTTACAGCCCTCTCTAAGCAGGTTACAGGGTCATCATATTGTCCCCATCAATCTGGATCCTCATTTTACCCACCTCGCAAGGATGGAAAACTGAGTCAACTTTGAGCCTGGTGAGATTCGCACTGCCAAACTGCAGCATCCAGCAGTCAGCAGAAGTAGCCTCCAGTACTGCATTCTAACCACTGCACCGAATGTACAGACATTTCACACACAAAAAAAATCTGACCATATTTCCTATTAGAGACAAAAGTACAGGACCAATGCACAGTAGCCAGCTTGGTGTAGTGGTTAAAGTACCAGGCTAGAAGCTGGAAGCTGGTGAGTTCTAGTCCTATCTTAGCTATAAAAGCCAGCTGGGTGATTCTGGGCCAATTCCGCTCTCTCAGCCCAACTCACCTCACAGCATTGTTGTACTGTGGCAAATAGGAGGAAGGAATATTAGGCATGTATGCTTCCTTGAGTTACTTATAAAATCAATAAAGGTATGATACAACAAATCTAATAAATAACTAGTAACCAGCATGAGGAGAAGATGTATCAGGCCAGTAAGAACTGGGCTATTCGTTTTGAGAAGCTTTGTTATGAAGAACATTTTCTTCTTAAAAATAGTTTTCTTTTCTTTTGTAGAGTCTGATAAGTTGTTTTATTTCTGGGCAGATGGAACTAGCAGCATATTCACAAAAAATATGGGTTAGGTTTTTAGCATATGGTTCTTATGTATAGCTCTTATCTTTATGTTTTGCTTTGTTTTTTACATAACACACAAAAAACATCTCCCTCATCTGGGTATGTAAGTATGGTTTTAACATAAAAAACAGATCAAGCGGGATAGCAGGATTCTTCAGGCTATATGTCTTTTGTTTAGAATGCCCATAATGTTTTCAGTAAATTCAGTTAATTGTTTGACAATATAAAGTTTATGGATGTATTCTAAACAAATGTTCCGATAAACATTTGTTAATTTGTGGAGCCCCTGACAAAGGTCTCGGTCTGGAAAACATCTACCAAAGATTTTAGAATCCACTTTTTTTCCTCTTAAATACAAGAAATTTATTATTGTCACATTTTCATGGTTCATAGTCCACTTCACCATAGGCATGTAGTAAGAGGAGTGAACACAAAAGTTATTCCTGTGGGCTGGGAAAATGATAGTGTGGAATGGTTGAAGAAGCTTTTAGAAAAGGAATTTATTTATTTGTGACCCACCTGTATTATTTTTTACAAGTAACTCAAGGCGAGGAATGTAACAGCATACCTTCCTCCTCCTGTTTTCTCTATAACAACAACAACTGTGAAGGTGAGCTGGTTTGAGAGACAGTGATTGGTCATTCAGCTGCTAAGGTCATGCATTAGATTAGAACTCACGGTCTGCTTTCTCTCCTGGTTTCTTAACTATAGACCAAACTAATTGTTATATTAATGTAATTTCCCACTAAAAATAATAAAAGAGTTTAAAATGAAGTAGAACATGCAACCAGTAGTTTATCTGTTGATGGTGTATTATGGATCGTCTAGAGGCAGGCTTGTGTGCCCATACACATTATAGTGGCACAGAGATGACAAATGCCATACATCAAACATTCTATTTTTCAGCTGTTTTAAGTAGTCTTTTGGCCAGATGTTCTCCTGTCACTTTAGAAGTAGTCAGTAGAAAGAAGTATCATTTCTACAGCCAGCTTATACATCATACTTCTCTCATTATTTATTTGCTGGTTCTTTGAGTGTCCCTCCTGCTACAGAATTGTCATATCTTCTGCCTGGAATATACCTACATTTAAAGTCATATATGCTCCAGTCCAAAAATCTCCTTCATCTTTGTTGACTACTCACTTGCACTTCCATATAATCTGTATAGCAATAGCACTTAGACTTATATACTGCTTTACAGCCCTCTCTAAGCAGTTTATAGAATCAGCATATTGCCCTCAACAATCTGGGTCCTTATTTTACCAACCTCGAAAGGATGGAAGGCTGAGTCAACCTTGAGTCTGGTGAGATTTGAACTACCAAATTGCAGTCAGCCATCAGTCAGCAGAAGTAGCCTGCAGTACTTGCACTACTGTGGCTCATATAGGTGTGAAGTGCAAGCCAGCAGATCCACTAGTGAATAGCCAATGTCAATAACTTTATTGTCTACCACCGATAGTATGTTAGAAGAATCTATCCAGACCGCTTGCTATTCCCTGGGAATGACCAGATAAGGCTTCACAGATCTTGAGGGAAATCAAGTTTATGGCAATGATTCCAAGCTATGCCCTCACTTAACCCCTCCTTCCAGCCTAGCCGGCAGTTTCCCAACAATAGGAAAGCCAAGGGAAAAGGCTTTTGTTTTCTTTAGTCTTGTACAATAAGGATAATATTTGAGAATATTAGGTACAAAACAAAGATATCCTGAACCCATACTGCTACATCCTAATTTTCTTTGTTTATTCCAGCGTAGGCAATCTTTTCTTCTGTAAGTAGCAACATTATCAGGGGTGGTGGTGGTAAAAGAGCATTGTGCCATTTGCTGGTTACTTACTTCTTATTTCATTTTTGTGCATTTCACCTCTATGAAAACACTTATCCTTGCTTCTTTGCTTTTCACTTATCCTTGCTTTCTTCTCAATATACTAAACAAGGACTGTGTAACTCTTGCTAAAGGTCTGAAATCAGGCCATGTGAAATTTTATTATCAATCTCACGTAGATGATCCTCTTCTGTCCTGGACAGGACAAATCCAATAGGACTTAGGAAGTTAGGTTTGGTCCAGGAACATACTCCTCCATTTCCAGAGGCATGGCTGACCAAAGGGGTATATATATGTTTTCGTAGATTTTCACGGTCATAAGTATGTAAATTTGTGTATTCTTGGGTTTCTTCCCACGTAAAGGTTTGCATATATCTGCAACGTTTCGATGTACTCACAAACATCATCTTCAGGCCAGGTCATATGAGGGTAGGCCTCAATTCAGACCTGTTGAGAGCAAAGGTTTTTCTGTATAACTGTCAGAGTATTCTTTTGAATTGCAGTTTTGTGGTTTGTATCTTGGAGCTGATTGGAGGGTTTCATAGTATCCACTGATTGGTTGATAGGGTTTTTGCTGGAGAGAGATGGGGGTAATTTGAAAGTATGAAATTCTGTTTTTAAAGCTATTTTCCATATATTTGGGAAATGGGCCGAGTCCTTTTTTATATTTAAATTGTTTGGGTGAATTTTTTTTATAGTTTGGTTTGTGGTAATGTTTTGTTAGGTCCATAATGTATTTGGGGGGGTTTGTATTTGTTTAGTATTTGACCTAACAAACCATTGCCTAAATAACACCTATTTCATAAAAAAAGGGGACAAGAAATCATCAAAAGAAGACAATGGCCTCTTGTAAATTAAAATATAGACTTAGGATAAATTTATGCCGTATTTTCAATAAAGATAGAAAAATAATCAGGATTGCCTTGGCAACCATGCAAAATACAGCACAATTGGTGCTTGATCAAGAGATTTTTACAAAAAATAATCAAAGAAGCAGAATCTCTTTTAATATTTTATGCGCACTATTAGCAGTATCAAAGAGAGGCTGAAGCTAGCAAAAATAATGGCTAATAAGTAGTTCAACAGAAGAAACCTGTGGGGGGAGGGATTGAAATGTGCTGGAGGTAATTCCTGCTCTGAAAGCTTTCCTTGCTGGATCAGGCGGATGAAGAATTTCCTAGGAAGCTGCTCTACAGGAAGAATGCACCATCCTGCTCCCTGGGCTAAGGGAAATGCTGTCCTGGACAGTGGAACCACTTGCTGAAAAAGAAATATCTCTCAAAGAAGGGGTCTCCAACCTTGGCAACTTTAAGCCTGGGAGACTTCAACTCCCAGAATTTCCCAGCCAGATTTGCTGGCTGGGGAATTCTGGGAGTTGAAGTCCTCCAGGCTTAAAGTTGCCCAGGTTGGAGATCCCTATCTTAAAGCACAACTTAAGAAAACATAATAATGGAACATCTGTTATCCAGGATTTAATCTTGAATGGAAGCTGTGGCCTGCCATGTGATACAAAGTTCTGGCTGAAAGAAAAGCATGGATTTAATACCCTCTAGGTCTGACATGGTGGCTCAGCAGGTAAGGCAGCTGAGTTTGTGAATTGGAAGGTTGGCAGTTCAGTGGTTCGAATCCCTAGTGCCATGTAATGGGGTAAGCTCCCATTACTCATACCAGCTTCTGCCAACCTAACAGTTTCGAAAGCACATAAAAATGCAAGTAGAAGAAATAGGGACCACCTTTGGTGGGAAGTTAAAAGCGTTCTGGGCGCCTTTGGTGTTTAGTCATGCTGGCCACATGACCACCGAGACGTCTTCGGACAGTGCTGGATCTTTGGCTTTGATACAGAGATGAGCACCGTCACCTAGAGTCGGAAACGACCAGCACATATGTGTGAGGGAAACTTTTACCTTTTTAGTTCTGTCTGCTGGGATTTAGTGTGATATGACAGGCAAGGAAAGTGTCTTAAGCCATCATCTGCAACAGGGGTGTCAAATCTGCATCATTACGTTGTTGTCATGTGATGTATTGTGACTTTTTCCCCCTTTTCTGAACCCAGGGATGGGAGTGGCCAGTGCGTGAGACATCAGGTCTGCAGGCCGCAAGTTTGACACCCCTGGTCTGCAGGAATACCATCTCCCTGATTGGAAGCTCTTTCAAACATTCTACAAGTATTGCTAAGTTTCAGCAGCCAAGATGGCAATAGCAGTAGGATTTAGACTTATATATTGCTTTACCATGCTTTACATCCCTCTCTAAGCAGTTTTGCAGAGTCAACGTATTGCCCCCAACAGTTTGGGTCAGTGGTGAAATCCAAATTTTTTTACTACTGGCTCTGTGGGTGTGGTTTGGTGGGCATGGCTTTGTGGGCATGGCATGGGAAGGATACTGCAAAATCTCCATTCCCAACCCACTCCAGAGAAAGGATATTGCCAAATCCTATTCCTTCCCCTCTTCTGGGGGAAGGATACTGCAAAATCTCCTTTCCTACCCCACTCTGGGGCCAGCAAGAGGTGGTATTTGCCGGTTCTCCAAACTACTCAAAATTTCTGCTAGTGGTTCTCTAGAACCTGGGAGAACCCTGCTGGATTTCACCCCTGATTTGGCTCCTCATTTTACCCCTGCATCTAACACAAATTTCATACCAGCCTGATTCTGATACCACCAAAAGATGGAAGGTCTTTCGCATACGTGTGACTTTGATCTTGCTTTTTTTAAAAAAACAACACACAACTCATCTAGCAAGGTGATGTCTTTATTTCAGTTGTAAGCAATTTTTTGAAAATGGAGACAATCATGTTAATAGAGGATTGAGATGCATGTTGCCATTATGAAGTCTGATGGACAACTATGGCACTGTCTTAATTGGTATTTCACTCCATGCATGTAGTAGGGCAGACACTGAATTTGGTCATATGTTCTGGAGGAGTTTTCTGTGACTTTGTTGCTATGGTATATAGACAGTTTATCCTCCAGTCAGTTTTAAGCTGGTGATTAATATAAACCTCTATAAGGGTAAAAATCAATTAAACCGGTCCAACTTAAGCAACTCATGAATAGGTGTACTGAATATGCTTGGAGGATTTCCTGCCTCATCCATCAGCAATGCTGCTGATGCCTTGGCTGATCTATGGAACATGAAGTTGGTCCAAATGAGTGACTACCTCTCCTGAGCATCCTTTTTTCTTTCAACATAGGTCAATCAGCACCTGATAAGGTAACTGATAAGATTGAAGAACATATGGAGGCACTCCATTGTGGAGGACTGCACACAGAACGGAGCCATCTTTCAAGTACATTGAAATCCCCCCTCTCCTCCCCCCCATGGCAAAGGCTACAAGCAAGCACACTTACTCCCCTGGTTTCACTGAGATTAAGATTTGGTGGTGGGTGGAAAAGATAAAATATTAAAAGCTGACTATCTGCAGTTTTCATCACTATGTGGAGACAATCCTCAGTCTGATTCCTCTTGATTTAGGGACCAGGTTGGGACAGGTCACAGGAAGGTAACCTTAGCAATCATTTGTCAGCTTCTCTTCAGCTTGTAGGTTTCAAGGATATGAAAAGGGTAGGTTGGGGGGAAACAGAGCCACCCTTTGCTTTCTTGACCCTTGTCCTCCCCAGCTAATTAAATTGCTCAGGCTGGGACTGGCCTTATGGTTAAGTGGAGTGGATAATACATCCTTGGAAGATGAAATTTGTACTTGCTTGTTTAAAATGCAGGATGGTAAGGCCTTTACTTAAAAAGATCTCCCTTGACCTAGAAGATCTCATTATAGGCCAGCCTCAAATATTTCCTTCTGGGGTAAAATGATTAAGTGACCTGGGAACTCCAGATGGAACCAGATGATTTTTCTGGCTCTATTTCAATCAAGCTTTCATCTTAGATAGGATACCAAAATCAGCTGTAGGAACAACCTTAAGAGCTTCAACCAAGACATATAAAATCAATATGAGTCTGAGGCAGAAATGTAATTTGAGAAAGTGTTGCAGGCTTCACCTTCCTTAGTTCTCTTGAAAATACAGGGAAGGGGAGAGGGAGGTGCCTTCAGACTTTTGCAAGATTCTGTTTCTGTAACCTTAAAATAAAAATAGCATTAGCAGTCATAATTTTGGTTTCCTACTCTGGTATATCACGAAGGGCTGATAGGATGATCTATATTAGAAACTAGATGGAAGAAGTGCAGTCCCAGTTCTCTAGGCCTTCTTTGGAGTGTTCATGCCATTAATCATGGTATCGAATCTGTTAGGTTGAGTTTTGGGGGGCACAGGCCCGCTGTAGTTTAATTCCTTGAATGTATCTGTGTATTCAACATGACAAGTAGGGTAAAGTAGACTAGACACACGATGTAATGGCAAGGTTACTTTATTGCAAACATACTAAGGAACATGCAACTAAGGTGCACTGGCTTTTTATACAGGAGCTGTCTGCGCCTTCAGCCACTGGCAGGTCTTCAAATTTCCTGCGCTTGGAAACCTGGTTCGGATTGGTCAGCGGCAGGTTTAAAATGATTGCTCAGGGGGTCTGTCACTCAATATCCAACACAACACATACCGTTGAATGTCTTAATTTTGATAATGGTCTCAAAGAAGGAGAAGAGTGAAGTCTGTTTAGTGTAGGCTTACTCTTCCCTAGAAAGACATGGTTCTCAGTTCCTTGATCTACTGCTCGGCTCATTGCTTGACTCGGAGGTGGCAGATGAGACAAAGAGCTTGAAAGTGTCCCAATGTTTCCGTCACTCATGCCTGTTCATGAAAGGCTTCCATGGCCACAACAACAACAAAAAAATGAGTTTCTATGGCAGAGGGCCTGAAAAGCCACCTCTTTGCTCATTTTAAACAAGCAAGTGAAAAAGTGACCAAAGAAACTTGGCACTATAGAAGGGCAGAAAGCTAAACAGCCAAGAGATGGAAGTTCTCACTAGGAGAACTTGCCCATCTTGAAATTTATGCTGTGATTCAGAACGTTCAAATATTCATAGACCGATCGGAGTTGGAAATTTCTTTGCCTTTGCCTCAAGCACAGTCAAAAAATATTTGGCTGGTTTCTTATCCAGGCATAAGAATTCTAATTTCCCATCTATATGAAGCCAGATACCTGAGCTCTCCTAATGTTCATCACTTTATGAGCCCCTCTGGATTAATGCTAATCATCACAATTCCATTTAGCATGGTGAAAATATATCACACATTTCGCTGCAGATGTGTGCATCTCCTTTGCCATTTTTATCACTTACAATCTGACAGAGAGAGATGGATTTGAGAAGGCACACATTTTCTCTCTCCTGAGGTATAAATCTCAATTTTGGACAAACACACGTGTACTCCCTGAAAAATTAATCTATCCCTGCCAAATTGTAAATAAGGGTATAAATTTTAAATTGGGATTTTAACAAATTTATGTAAAGCCAATTAGTATATAAATTTTAAATTTTGTTATATTATCGTTTTAACTTGGCTGGAAACCTCCCCGAGTTCATGGAGAGGGGCGGTATAGAAATGCAATAAATAAATAAATAAATAAAATAAATAAATAAAGACTTGCCAGGTCTTCAGCCTAGAAAGGAATCTATATAGAGAAGAACAGATTTGTGACTGTTAATGGAAGAAGAAAAGCTTCTTGGAAGCAGTCCTTGCCAGTAGTGGACCTCCGAAAGGATGTAGACCTGACCTTGGCAAGGGAGAAGGAATGATGGAACCATCAAGGTAGGCGATCTAGAAAAGGTTACTCAATCCTGAAGAAAGAGGAAAGCAAGAGAAAGAAAGTCAGAATAAGGCCACCTTGACTTTATTTGGCATCAGACGGAGTAGAGCAAAGTCCTAACTTTGGAGATTCTACCCCACAGTAGAGTTTATTGCTGAATGTCTATTGCTTCTGTTTCCTGTCTTTGCTTTTCTCAGAAGGCTGACATCCATCCTTCACATTGGCCAATGTAAAAGATTCTCTTGATAACTACTGTCACAACATTTCATGCTAGGCAGATACCATTGTCTTCTCTCCCTTTAGATTTGCTGCATTTCTATTGTTTGCAGGTTTTTAAACACCTTTACCTTCAGCAGTTATTTATTTCACCAGTCAACTGTACTGAACGTACCTTTGTTTTACTATGACTTATACTGAGAACAGTCCTGTTAGCTGGCCAGTAAATTTGAGGAATGAATAATTATGATTCCCCTCCTTCCTGAAGGTACTACGATTTGGGAAATGTCTTCGGACATCATGTTTAATTGCGTCCAGAGAAGATTGAGACAAGAGTGAAATGCATGAATGAACGATACCCACAATAAAATAATGGATGGCAAAGTGAATGGTATTGGCAGAGATTGCAAAAGTGACTATTTTAATTTTTAAAAAGACTTTCCTTCTACTTTCATTTCTACATGGAAACTACAGTTGAATTTTCTGCTTGAAACTGAAAGAAACGGAATTTTAATCTTGGTATTTGATATCTAGAACTGCTTGTGATGGTAGAAGTACTGTGTGCTGTAATTTGCTCTATTTCAAAGGGTTAGTATATTTCATGCTTCTTTCTGTACTGAAGAAAGAAGTCACTTTAATTTTGCTTTTTCCCTGTTGTCCCCTTTTTCTCTTTAAACCTTTTTTTCTTGTTATTTGTGTTTTATGTTGTTGTTGTTAGTTGCAAAGTTGTGTCTGACCCATCGCGACCCCATGGACAACATTCCTCCAGGCCTTCCTGTCCTC